>LR750437.1:0-153344 GCA_902729485.2 Mus minutoides | reverse complement strand
GAGACACCGACTGCGCAGGGAAGGCGGCGCTGCTGCGGCGCGCGGCGGCAGAGGCGGCCGGAGGGGCGGGCGGGACTGCGAGGGAGACGCCCCGCAGCGTTGGCCCGGAGCCCCTCCCCTGGGGGGGTCCCCCACTGACAGCTAGGCTCCGCCCCCGCCCCCTCCCGGGAGAGAGAACAGAACGCCTTCGCTGCCCCGGCCCCCTCTCTAGGGAGCACCCCACCCTGGGAGAAAGATCCGGACCCCCAGCTCTACAAGTCGACACGGAGGGGCAAGGAAAGAGGCGGGTCAGTGTCCAGGCACTGCTCTCCCAAGCCGGGCACAATCCACCCTACCTGGGCGCAGGGCCGCCTGTCGCTCTGAGGGAAGGGATCCGATAGGCACCCTCGCTGCCCCCGCACCTCAACTCCCGAGCCAGATGATCTGGGGGCTCTCTAGGGAGGAGGGAGCACCCATTCCTCGGTCCCAAGGTCTTCCAGGGGCCAGACACGCCCCCTGCTACCTCCGCCTCAGAGAGCCCGCCCCCCTCTCCTGCCTATTACTCTGGATATCATCCCCCAACACCTCTAAGAATTAATCCCACCTCTTATCATCCACTTACCTAGCTCTTCCCAGTACTCCTTCAGGCAAGGAACGCTATTCCTCTCTTCTCCTAGCCTCTGTGAGTGCAGGCCTGTGACCTGCGAATACAGAAGCATCTCCACCTTTGGAGGTGGGGGTGCTCAGGTGGGTATGCCTCCTGTCTGTACTAAGGACAGCTACTCTTAGAGGCACTGATGGGGTCACAACTCCTGCCTGTAAGGGACCCTCCCTCCTCCAGCTCTGGTAACAGTCGCTACATCCTGAGCTAAATGCTGCCCTTTCCCCCCAACACCCCCCCCCCGGTCTCTAGGATGTGGATCTTATTGTGTTCCACATTGCAGACACTGAGACTTAGAAGGGCTGTATGCTTCTTCCAATGTCTGGCAGCTAGCAAGTGACTTGAAATCAGGAGCTGTCGTTCATCCACTTCAAAAAGATTTTCCAGGCATCGCTTCTGCACTTGGCATGGTTTCAGACAGGGGATTGCAATCATGCAGAAGAAACAATGATATAACACACATGCAGAAGAACGTAGAAGAACGTAACATGCATAATCAGTTCTGGAGTGTGTTAGGTAAGCAATTTGGAGACAGGTTGGGACAGTGGTAGAGCAATGAGCACTTCAGACTGTGTTCCAGGTGAGACCAGAAGTCTCTGTTGTCTTAAATAAAGGGTCTGACGCCTGTGCAGCAGCTCACCCTCCGGAGCATCCTGTCAAGAAAAGGGAGACACACTGCACCCGGTTTCTGAACCTCCTTAGAAGGTAGAATTGACTGTTTGCCACTCTCTGGACAGCTCTCCCCAGTGAGTTTTCTCTACCTGTAGATCAGATCATCCTGCTTGCCCAAAATAGAAAACGAAGCTCCCCTCTAGGTGCCTAGACCAGGTCTCTGAGGCCATCAGTCTAGCCTTCACCTCTCGTGCTTGGGGGGTAACATTGACAGAGCTGGCGAGCCAGACCCGGATGGAATAGGGACAGCTGGGCTCCCAGGAACACCAGCTCCACTGTGTGCCTTGGCTCCTGTGTTGGGACCCCCAGTGGAGGCGTGAGAGACGCCAGACGAACGTGGGTGGTTCCCAGCTGCCTCCTTCAGGAAGACCTGCAGGCTGGTAGGGAGTACCGATCTGCTTAGCCTCCACTTAGACCCCTCGGATGACAACCTCCCTCCTCTCTTCCTGGTGGGTCCAGAAGGACAGCCATGCTTGGGACATGGAAAAGAGCCAATCTCAGAGTCATTCCCTGCCCTGCCACCACTCCTTCCCCATCTCCCCTCCTTGAAACTGGAATCTCTGAGCCATCTTCCTCCTCTCCATCCTTGGGTGGAGGGTCTCAGTGGATCCTACATCCTGTAGACTGACTTCTTGGCTCAGGCACAGGTTCTGTTGTCCTCCATGCTTCTCTTTGGGAGGGTGATTCTGGAGCCTTCCCTCGGCATCCCCCACCCCCATCTCCCATCCTGCCTCCACAGTAGTGTGTTTGGGGGTGGAGGTGGGACTGGGGGGCCGTTCATCAAGGTGTACATCTGAAAGCAGAGTCTGAACCCTCAGGGGCTCCTCGGCTTCTCCCATCAGCCACCTCTACCTTCCCCAAGGTCCATAGAAGCACTGGAAAGGCTCTGAAGCCAAAGAGGAGGCCCAGGGGCATCCCTGCATCCAGGACAAGTGCCCTGCAATGTGGTTCAGAAAAGGGAAGAGAGGGATTGCTGCTTTGGAAGCCTGGATCCTTCATATCTGCACTTCCTGAAGCAAAGCTCTTCCCCTAGCTGAGCAGGTGACATGGCAAAGACAGCTGAGGCACCAGGGTCCCTGGGGTCCTGGGTTTGCCTTATTTGAAGGCCTGCTGTTTGTATGATCTGATTCTCGCTGCTAGTGCCCTGTCCTCTATCATCCCAGAGGGAGGTATCCAAGGGGGAAGGAGGGTCTCAGCCTGAGGTAGAAGTAGAACCAAGAGAGATGGAGCAGACCAACAGGCAGTCCACGGAAGAAGGAGCATGTCTCCAAAGCAAAGAAGAGAGCCAGGGGCTTCAGAAACCTGAGTGGCAACCAGGCAGTGGTGGCGCACACCTCTTTAATCTCAGCGCAAGGCAGAGGCAGGTAGATCTCTGAGTTCGAGGGCAGCCTGATCTATAGAGTGAGTTTTGGACAGCCAAGGCTACACAGAGAAACTGTGTCTCAAAAAAGCAATTAAGCCGGGCGTGGTGGCACACGCCTTTAATCCCAGCACTTGGGAGGCAGAGGCAGGCGGATTTCTGAGTTCGAGGCCAGCCTGGTCTACAAAGCTAGTTCCAGGACAGCCAGGGCTATACAGAGAAACCCTGTCTCGAAAAAAAACAAAAAAAAAAAAAAAAAAAAGCAATTAACTGGGGCTGGAGAGATGGCTCAGTGGGGTAAAAGCACTGACTGCTCCATCTGAAGGTCCTGAGTTCAAATCCCAGCAATCACATGGTGGCTCACAACCATCTGTAATGAGATCTGATGCCCTCTTCTGGGGTGTCTGAAGACAGCTACAGTGTACTTACATATAATAATAAATAAATCTTTGGGCTGGAGCAAGAGATCCTCAATTTCCAGCAACCACATGATGGCTCACAACCATCTGCACAATATGTGTACTCATATACATAAAACAAATAAATAAATAAATCTTTTTTTAAAAGCAATTAACTGGAGCCGGATGTGGTGGCACATGCCTTTAATCCCAGCACTTGGAAGTCAGAGGCAGGTGGATTTCTGAGCTCAAGGCCAGCCTGGTCTACAAAGTGAGTTCCAGGACAGCCAGAGCTATACAGAGAAACCCTATCTCAAAAAACAAAACAAAACAAAAAACAAAAAAAAAAACCAAAAAAACAATTAAATAATTAATTAGTTGAAAGAAACAAGCAGCTATCCTATTCTGTCACAATGTTGGGACATTGATGACCTTATCCCCTGCGTACCTACTGTGTGTAGAGTGCTCTACCTAGACTACTTTATTTCATGGCCAATGCCCCTCAGCATCTGTAATACTGCCACCATTTTACAGATGTGGAGCCTGAGGCTGAAAGAGTTGAAGCCTCTACCCTGAGATACAGCAGCCATAAGACAGCTCTGAAGCCAGCATCGAGTGGCTCGGGAGCTGCAGGTCCCTAGGTCTGGCCCTTCTTTAGCCCACTCAGAAGACCGACCCAACCCCCTTGGCTCTTGGGTCTCCAACGGTTCGGAAAATCCTGATGAAAGTAGATGGTGGGACAGATGGAGGGGAGAGCATCTTGGGGGCGGAGTTACACAAACAAACATTGATAAAGTGATTACAACCTCAAGCCACCCTTTTCCAGAGAGCTCTGCCCACCCAGCGTGGAGCACAGTGAGCCAAGAAGTGGGGCTTGGGGCGGGGTCTCCCGAACGAACGCCCTGGGTCTCAGCCTCATTAATCCCAGTTTCTGTCAGCTTCCCTTGACGCCAGGGACCACCCCCGGACCAGAGCCCAGGGTGGCAGAGCTGCCAGAAGCACAGCCCGGGAGGGGGCGGGGCAGGCCTGGCAGTTCCCCAGGGAGCTGGCCATGAGGAGGGAATGACTGGGGAGGGCTGGGAAGTCTGGGGCTCTGAGCTCTAGGCCCGAAATCAGGGCCAGCAGGGTCGGTGTGGGAATGCCAGGGCTGGGGTCTCTCTGAGGAAGCTTTGAAGGACTCAGTCTGTCCAGATCACACTGCCTTCCTGCTGCCCACAGAGCAAACTGAATCCTGGGCCTCTTAACAGCTTGAGTTGGTTCTCCCCTCTTACATGGAGACAATGTCTGTACCAGCCCTGGAGGGGAGACTATAAAGATAAGGAGAAGCAGCCTGTATATGGTGCCTGGGTTCACACAGTACAAGTACCAAGGTTAACAAGAGGCTGGGACTGCCCCGCGCTGCTCTCTACAGAGCAGAGGTCTGGGAATGAACAACTCCTGCAGCATCCTGTAGTTTTTGGGCTCAGTAGTAGAAAAATGGCTGCACTAACCCCCGGAAAGCACAGGCTTCCTGGGCCAAGGCAGCTAAACCCAGTGTCAGGGTCCAAGTGATAGTGTTAGCCCATCCAGACCCACATTCAAATCCCGCTTTGGCCCTTCTGCTAGCTGTGGAAGGCTGACAAACAACAACCACCCCTCTGACCTTCTGGGTCCTTCTCTGTGAAGCCAACATTTCCAGCGGCTTCCTGGGCTTGCTCCCAGAAGCCCCCACCCCACCCACAACACCCCTGACTCAAGCCAGGCAGTAACTAGCCCACGGCTTCCCACCTGCAGCTTGTCCTCCGCCAGCCAGCCAACAAGCCTGAGATTCCACCACACCCAGGACCCTCCTTCCTGTGGACTTGGATCTGCTATCTTCCCCAAGTCCAGCTCATTCTACAAGGGTGGGCGGGGTCTCAGCCTGCCCCTCCGTTCATTCCCTCTCACTTCCGGCCAGCAATGCTTCAGATCCCTCAGCTCGCCTTCTAGCATTCCTGCCTGCTGGCATCCGTTTCTCTAATCTGATTAGAGTCCTTGCTGCTCAATAACCTCCCACTGCCTTCCAGAGTAAAGGGACATCTGAGGCTCGCACACCCAGCGCCCTCCCGCCCTCCCGCCCCACTTTGTGACTCCTCAACAGTACCTCTGCACCACGTGACCAGCCCTGCCTCCGCAGGGTGAAGACGTTCCTGGCCTTCTCCCAACCCTAATCTCTCCATGGGATTGAATTTAGATGGAGGTGGATGGAGTGATTTTGGCAGCTGGGGACCCATCATCCCAGCCAACTCTTGGCCAATACAATAATTGCTCTTCCCTCTGTCGGGGCGGGGGGAGTTGCGTGGGGGGAAGCTACCCTTAGCCAGAAGCCAGAGGGGACATCCTTTGCCTGAGGTCACTCTGCTGGGCCCCGCTGTCCCCTCCTCACAGTTTCTTTTTTTTTTTTTTTTTTTTTTTTTTTGGTTTTTTTCGAGACAGGGTTTCTCTGTATAGCCTTGGCTGTCCTGGAACTCACTTTGTAGACCAGGCTGGCCTCGAACTCAGAAATTCGCCTGCCTCTGCCTCCCGAGTGCTGGGATTAAAGGCGTGCGCCACCACGCCCGGCTCCTCACAGTTTCTGATAGCTGAAACGCTGGGACCACTCTTAGGCAGTTCATGACCTGGGCACTCCATCTTCCTGTCCTTTGGGTCTGACTGGTCTGTCTCAAGCCGGCTCCCTGCTGCCTTCCCGGGGCCACAGCAAGGGCAATGGTCACTTATGAAAAGCAGTGAAGGGGACAGGGAGCAGTTTTCGTTAATAATTTTTTTCCTCCTCAAAACAGGATGTCACTATGTAGCCCAGACTGAACTCAAGGTAATCCCCCTGCCTCAGCATCCTAAATCCCTGGATTATTGGCACATGCCACCGCATCCTGCTTTTCTACCACTTGTAAATCGATACACATTTCTGTGTGCGTGCATTATATACAACCCCCGTGTAGAACACGGGAGGTCTTAGTCAAGATCTAAGGGGTCAGGTTGTTGTTGCTGCTGCTGTTGCGGTTGTTAGTTTGAGACAAGGATTCATTAGTTAGCCCTGGCTGTCCTGAAAGGAGCTATAGAGACCAGACAGACATCCATCAAAATCAGGGAGATCCATCTGCCTCTGCCTCCCACTGCCTCCCACATGCTGGGATTAAAGGTGTGCCCTATTCCCGACTGAAGCTTGTGTGTTTTTCATTGTTGTTTGTTTGCCTGTCTTTTTTTTTTTTTTTTGGTTTTTCGAGACAGGGTTTCTCTGTGTAGCCCTGGCTGTCCTGGAACTCATTTTGTAGACCAGGCTGGCCTCTAACTCAGAAATCCGCCTGCCTCTGCCTCCCGAGTGCTGGGATTAAAGGCGTGTGCCACCACGCCCGGCTCTGTTTGCCTGTTTTTAAGCTTTAATTTTTTTTTTTTTTTACGGGGTTATGTAGCTGGTCACAGTGGCACACGCTTTTAACCCCAGCACTCAGGAGGCAGAGGCAGGTGGATCTCCATGAGTTCAAAGCCAGTCTGATCTACAAGTGAGTTTCAGGATAGCCAGGGCTACACGGAGAAACATTGTCTCAAAAAAAAAATTTAATGTGTGTGTATGTGTGTGCGTGTGTGCGTGTGTGTGCTCATGTGTGATGTACAGATATACATGGGCCAGTGCGCCAGAGGACAACTTTGTGAGCCTGGCTCTCCCCTGACATGGGTTCCAGGAATTCCCAGCAGGCTTGTGCAACAAGCGATTTACCTACCAAGCTGTCTTATTAGCCAGAGTCATGATCCTGCAGATATAATGGTATGTACTGTAACTGCCGCTCGAGAGGAAGAGGCAGGAGAAGCAGGAGTTCAAAATTCTCCTTGGCTGTGTAGTAAGTTCGAGCCCAAGCTGAAACATGTGAGAGACCTTGACTCAAATAACAGTTAAGATGGTGTCTCGGACAGCCGGGCGTGGTGGCGCACGCCTTTAATCCCAGCACTCGGGAGGCAGAGGCAGGCGGATTTCTGAGTTCGAGGCCAGCCTGGTCTACAAAGTGAGTTCCAGGACAGCCAGGGCTACACAGAGAAACCCTGTCTCGAAAAACCAAAAAAAAAAAAAAAAAAAAAAGATGGTGACTCGGGGAGGGAGGGTCAGTTGAGATGGAATGCTTGACTAGTGAGGATGAGATCCTAGGTTCAAACTCCAAGATGGTGTGTGTGTGTGTGTGGGGGGGTGCGTGCTGTGTGTGAAAGGGCTGCTGGCTGACAGAAGTGTCACCATAGGTCTAGGAATGACCACAAAGGCCAGAGGATGGTGTCTCAGACAGGGGACAGTGCACACAACTCTTCTGGACTTGTTTCTGCAGCTACCTGCTAGGTTCTCCAGTTTTATAGAAGTGGAACTGAGGCACAAACAGGCCGAGTTCTCAGCCTGAGACTCGCTTGGAGTCAGCGTAAGATCCACAATGAGCTCTAGCTAGCTCTGCCTCTGGGAGCCAGTGAGCCAGGCTACCTTAAAGGAATGAGGGTCTCCCAGGGGTTCCAGAGGCACCCAGAGCTCCAGACCCCTGACTCAGGAATCTCCCAAGCTGTGTCTCTTCCTGGGAAAACCCAGCCAGATCTCAATTCTAGCACCTCGAGTTCTCTGGAGGCAGGCCTGGGATTGCCTCCTTGTTTCCATAGTAACAGGGAACAGAGAGCCTCCTGCAGCAATGTGAGGATAAGACAGACACCAATACCTGCAGGTCCACACGTGCCCTTGGGAAGCCTTTGGAACGGGGCAGCCTCTTGCTGGAGTCCATGCTCTAGCATGCCTTTGCACGGCATGCAAATCCAGGGCTGCAAATGCACGCTCCGCCAGAAATACTCGAATACTCTTACACGTGCAGACACGTGCACGGGGACCCAGACCTTGGCTCACCCATCCACAAATGGGACCAGATGATCATCCTGTGACCCACTCCCACAACCACCCAGTCCACCTTGGTGCAGAAAAGGGTTGGAGAAGATTCTATTTACAGCACCCACTGCAACACAGTTAACTGATCACGTGTTGGGGATTGCATGTGGCATCTCCTGCAGTTCTCACAACACCACAGGATAAGAACCAGATAAGGAAACAGACTCCGAGAGGCAGGGTAATTTGCCTGTGGTCACACAGTGAGGGTGGATTGTATCACAGTTTCAGCGTAGAACTGTTGGGCTGCAAGCATCTGAATTCTTACCCTCATCAGAAGACTCCCCCGCCCCCCCTCCAATGTAGGAGCCAGGAGCACTCAAAACACACACACACACACACACACACACACACACACACACACACACAAAGAAGGGGGGACACATTATAGTCAAAGGCAGGACATGAGAGGGGGCTTCCCAATCAAAACAGCAGCAATAACGAGCTTTTTGTTCTCAGTCAACCCTGGCTTGTGTGGTGTTTGGCTGTCCCCCCCACCCCCGAATGAAGGCGTGTGGGAGGCCAGGTTATCCTAGGGGCTCTCCTTCAGTGGAGTTCTGCTGAGTCAGCAAGCACAAGACCTGTGAAGCCACCGGGGATCACCAGGCAGTTCCCGGTAACAGTTCCCTCGTTAGGGAAATCCAAGGCAATGCCTGAATCCCTGTCTTTATCTTAACAACTACCACAGGGTGATTACAAATAGCAGGCATCTTCAGGTGACTTAAACTGGGGCTAGGGTGTGGCTCCGTGGCAGAGCACCTGATGGTGTTAAGAGCTTGGGTTCAATTCCCAGCCGCACAAATAACAAACAGCAAGCTTGCAAGGGGTGGGGCATCCGCCTGTAACCTCGGGACTTGCGAGGTAGAGGCAGGAGGATCTGGAATTCAAAGCCAGCTACATACAAGCCTGTCTCAAAATAACAAAATAAACAATGATAACAAAATGATGACCCGTGTGCCCCAATGGCCACTACTACTAACACTTGGATAGCTTCCACACCACCTTAATTTCACACCGAATCCTCACAGAACTGCCCAAGGCAGACATTATGGAAGGGGCCCTTCTATAGACGAGAAAACTGAGGCTTGTTGACTTATTCAGAAGGCCCTCCGTGGTGCTAGTGGCTGAGTCTTTAATGGGTTCCCTGAGAACTGCCATTCTGGATGGTGGTCGCCAGCTTCATCTGGGTCTCTAGGGTCTTCCTGTTTAGAAAAGAGTGTGGAGGCCGGGCATAGTGGCACACGCCTTTAATCCCAGCACCCGGGAGGCAGAGACAGGCGGATTTCTGAGTTCGAGGCCAGCCTGGTCTACAAAGTGAGTTCCAGGACAGCCGGGGCTATACAGAGAAACCCTGTCTCGAAAAAAAAAAAAAAAAAAAGGGTGGATTCACTATGGCCTGAGTGGGCGCCCTCTGCTGGTCATGTCCTGGCTCTGCAGGGCCATCTTCCCTTGGGGGTGGGGGAAACCCTCAGAATAGGCCGCGTGAGAGGTGGGGGTTTCTTGGAGCCTCAGATCTTCACTCTGTGCGGCCCTACTTAGTCCGTGAAAGCAGTTGAGGTGAACTAGACAGAGGCTCAGCGAGGAGTGAGCCGAAGTCTACTGTGCTCCCCAGCCCTGTTGGGAACAAGGCTTCATCCCTGAACCTCCACTCCAGTCCTGCAGGACCCTTTATGAGAGGGCCTCGGATCCACAGTCTTGAGGTATCCGGATGACTGTGGGGTGTGGCTGAGAAACTGTATCCAGAGGTAACGCTAGAGTTGAGGTTTGAGGCACAGAGCAGACAGGTTTTGTGAGCCCTGGGCAAGATGGCCTACGTTCCAGTCCCAGAGCACTGTGAAATGGCAAGAATGAAGATCTGAGGATATCGGAGGATTCCTTCACCTAATTACAAGACTCCTCCTTCTCCTCCTCTTCCTGCCTCCCTCCCTCCCTCCCCACCTCCCTCCCCTCCTCCCTCCTCTTCACCCGGACTGTCAGATCCCATTCTGTGGCGTAGGTACTTATTACCAACCTCCTCTAAAAGACCACAGCAGTGGCTCATAGAGGTGGAGTTACCGGCCCAGCATCACCCAACCAGGTGGACTGGGACAGCGGAGCCCCGCCCATCTTCCTGTCCTTCCTCCCCACCCCTCTCTTCACGTCCCCTTTGAGTTCTATCCACTGGCTCCTCCTACAATAATAAAAAAGTCTCAGCTGCTTCTTTTGTCCTTGTTAGTTCGGCCACCGCTCGAATCAAGGTGGTCGTTTCTGGCTCTGCTACCGCACCAGGCTCCTTGGCTCTTCACAGGTCACCTGGTCCCAACCTTGTTTTCTGTGATCCCGCCTGCCGGCACAGCGAGCCTTTAAACCTGTAAATCCATCACACCCACAGCTGGACTTTGTGAGGCTTCGCGTTGCTACTGAGCCAATGAAACCCTTCTCCCACACTCTGCTCCCCCCACCCCCCACCCCCGCTGCTCCCATTTCCTCTCGCTTTGCAAGTAAGGCTCCTTTCGTTCTTTCTAGCTTATTTTCTTGTCTCCTGAACATGCCAAGCACACCGCTGTCCCAGGACCTTTTGCGCTTGCTGTCCCCACTGCTGGACCGCTACTGTGGTTTGATATACCCGCCTTCCCGTCTTTTCTCTCGGCTCAGATGCCACCCTTAAACCACGTTAGCTAAACTTCCCTTCTCAGCCACCTTAATCATATCATCTCAGCCCCTGTCAGCTCGGAAGATATACGGATGTATGAGTTTGAGAGTGAGTCTCATGAACCCAGGCTGGCCTCGAACTCATTATGTACCCAAGGATGATCTTAACTCCCAAACCTTGTGCCTCTACCTCCCTAGTGCTGACATCATAGGAGTTGACCATCACATCCAATTTATATAGTGCTGAGGACTGAGGCCAAGGCCTCTTGGGCGCTGGGCAAATACTCTACCAACTGAGCCACATGTGTAGCCCAGCCTTGGAAGATGTATGTATGTGTGTGCCTGTGTGTGTGTGTCTGTGTGTACCTCTGTGTGTGAATATGTGTATGTGCGTGCCTGTGTATATAAGTGTGTGTGTATATGGGTGTGCCTGTGAGTGTGTGTCTTGTGAGCCTCTGTGTGTGTGTGTGTGTGTGTTTGTGTGGCATGTATAGATAGATGTTTTGTCTGCCTGTATGTCTGTGCACCACATGCTTATCTTGTGCCCGAGGAGGGTAGAGAGAGCATTGGATCTGTATCTCCCAGAACTGTTATTACAGATGTTTGTGAGCTGCTAAGAAGTTGCTGGGAACGGAATCCGGGTCCCCTGAAAGAGCAGCCAGTGCTCCTGATTCCTGTGCCATCTCCCCTGACTCTCAGAGGTATTTAGTCATTGGTGCTCACTTAGCCTGTCTCCCTGAAACGTGAGGCGCATGGAGAGCTGGCCTTGTTCACAGTATCTAGTAGGTTCTCAGCGAGTGTTGAATGAATGAAGCTCCCGTAGCCCCATCTTCTCTTCACAAGCTGCTCAGTCTTTTTGGTTCTCTCGCTCCTAGTCACTCTCCCACCCCTCACATGCACGGCTTCCCCTGCCTCCCCTCCACACGTAACACTATGCTCTTTACCTCTTCCCCAGCCTTACTGATTTGCCTCCTAGCTGGCCCATGCATCGCCCCCTCCCAGAAGCCCTCCTTGCTAAGACTATGAACCTAGCCTAGCCTCACCATAATGAGGACATCAGAAACTAATAGACCAGTGTCTCCTGGCCATACAGCCCACAGATTGCCAAGTTAGTATGAGGTCAACCAGAGCAGTTCACTCAGAGGCTGAGAGAGAAGTCAGATTGAATCAGTCAGCTTGGAGAGGAATTTGAGCCGGAACGGCTGAGTTCAGCCAGCCAGTCAGCCAGCCAGAGCTCAGAGAGAACTAAAAAGGGTGAGCTGATTTGGCAGTAAGCCTCAGAGGCAGAAAACATTCTAGGCCTAGATTGTACAGAGGCTAGAAGCTTCCAGGACCAGGCCTAGGTTAGCAGAGGGAGGCAGTAAGCCTGGGAGACAACAGTTACATCAGGCAAATAAAAAATACTTTTACACTGATCCCCTGAAAGGTCCTTAGAGGTAAGGGAGGTGAAAAGTCACATTAGGTCCTGAACTTGAAGCCATGAATTTTAGACACCCGCTCCATAGTTCATTGTCTGGGTGGTTGCAGCCACGTCCCTCAATTCTCTGAGGCTCAGCTTCTTGATTAATGATACACATCAACCTTAAAATCCCATTAATGCCGGTCAGGAGTGAGTTCCCCCTTATCGGACCTCAGAGCAGTCTCCTGCCTTCTCCTGGGTCTTGTCTTCCTGGGACTCGGGACTGTGTCGAAATACCACACTAGCCGAGCAGTTTTGGCTTAGGACTTTAATCCCAGCACTCAGGAGGCAGAGGCAGATGATTCTTTGAGTTTGAGACCAGCCTGGTCTACAGAGTGAGTTCCAGGACAGCCAGGGCTACACAGAGAAACCCTGTCTCAAAAAGCAAAAAACACAAACAAAACAAAACGAAGAGCAGAGTAGATGTGAGCCAAGTCTTCTCCAAGATCAGATCAAGAACTTTCTAGATGGCAAACTATGATCAGCTGTGGGGGACCTGCCGCCTAAGATAGGCTCTCAGACTCTGGACAGCTTTGACAACCTCGATGGTCCAAATGTTGGTGAGTCCCAGGTGTCAGTGACTTCAGAGGACACTTCCTCCCCTCCGACTCTCCCTTTCCCTTCTCTAGTTCAAGTGTTTGTGTGTTCTTTCAGAATGCTGCCTGGAGCCCAGTACATAGTGGGTATTCAATAAATACATGTTTGAAGACTGAATTTGTTCCATAGAGTCAACAAACATTACTGAATACCTACTGTGTGTCTGGCTAAGGTAGAAAGCGAATATAAAACAAGTGGTGCTGACAAACCCCTTCCCAGGCTCCCTCGGGGCATCTCCAGGTCCTTTCAGTCTTCCTGTTTCTTTCTAACTAGCTCCTACTGGGTGCTAGACTCCAGACCAGGGCTTCCTCCAGAACCGACACAATGCCCAAGCACCTCATGAATCCTAGGAAGGCTACACCCCATGGCCACAACTCTCCAAATTCTCCAAGTCTGCCATGACCCCGAGCGGGAGGTCTTTCCTCCTAGCTCCCAGGCTGTGAACACTGACTGCCCTTTCCCCCCTCCTAACGCCCTACATCCGCCTGGGGTTTTTCCCAGAACTGCCAGCAGGTGGCGCAGAGGCTCTCCTTTCCCCCATCACTGGACTATAGGCCAGACCCCACCAGGACCCTCTCTCTTCTTTCTCCTCAGCCAGGATAAAATTGGATCCTATGACCTCTATCTGACCCCTCTCTTTCCTGCTGCTCCTGCGATAGCCAACTGAAGAGACTCCAGTTGCTCCTGCCGGCCCCCTGGTAGTCTGGGGAAGGCAAGGAGGTCCTTGGGGGTTAAGCTGCAGCTGGTAGGGTGGGGTTGGTAGGGCAGAGCGGGCAGCAGCTAACAAAAGAGAAAGAGAAAAAGAAGGGGGAAGGTGCCCTGGCTGGGCTACCATCCGGGAAGGTCCAAGTCCTAACAAGGCCCCCCAGGACAAGGTATGTGGCCAAGAAAACAGATGGTGCCGGGGTGGGAGGTTAGCCTGCCTAGCATGGAGTCCTGGGGGTACAGAAGGCTGGGTGTTGTGAATGGAAAGCTCAGCAGAACCCCCTGTCCCCCACACCTCATTCTTCCCAGGGGACCAGGTAGAAACTTAGGGAGAAAGAATCCTTGGATAAGCATTAGTACAGAAGTAGTGTGTGTGTGTGTGTGTGTGTGTGTGTGTGTGTGTGTGTGTTACACACCTTATGGGAGGGGGTTGTGCACCAAGCCCTGGGTTCTCTATCTCTGTGATTCAGTTTCTTCATCAAAGCCTAGGGATAGGATGGAAGATCTTAGAGGCTTCTGTGAGATGCCTCTCTGGTCTAACCTCGCTCCTTAACCTGGGCTCTCTGACTGGGACTCCAGCCCAAGAAAGTAAGAGGCTGGGGTTGGGGAGCTGTCCTCTGCTGTCCTGTAGTGATTCTCCTTAGAGGCAGGGTAGTAAGTGTGGGATGGAGAGTCCTCTCTGCCTCTAAGACCATCAAAGGAGTAGACAGAGGGTGTGTGAGGACAAGCTGGCATCTGGCTGTTCCCAAGGTGATGAAAAAAGGGTTATCAACGTGTGCTAATTAGCTGGAGCTATCTGCCACATCTTCCAGCCCCTACCACTTTAGAGCCATTAGCTAAATCACTGCTCAGCCAGGCCAGAATGGATATAGTGGTCCTGAAAGCGTCCAGAAACCACAGCCTCCGCCCCTCTGATCTCGGAGAAACACGGTTCCAGATTGTTCTTTTAATAATCTAGAATGTGCCGGTTTTAGAGAGTGATAGATTCTAGATGCTGGCGTGTTAAAGTCACTCTGGGTGAGGACTGTGTGGAGTTGAGACCACCTTGGATTCAAATCCTGCCCGTGGTGGGTCCTTGGACAAAGCAAGTTACCAAACTGCAGTGTCCACCTACATGAGATGCCCGCAGCAGAATGGACCTGAAGGGGCTGCAGAGAGAACCAAGTCCCAAACCCAGCCAAGGCCTGCAGTGTGCCTGCGCCTGACAGATGTTCGCAGTGCTCTAGAGGGGATTAAAAATAGGCACAAGAAAAAGAAAGGACTGGTCTGAGGTCTCAGCTAGACCTCCAGGGAGTCAGAGGAGAGCCTCTTCAACCTCAGTACACACATATCCCCCAGAGGACCCAGTGTCTGTACCCCCTTACACTCTACAGCTCCTGTGTGTGTGTGTGTGTGTGTGTGTGTGTGTGTGCCTGGGGTGTGGGCTGGAGTGAGAGATGGGGCACAGATGGGCATCTCCCAAGCACTTGCCCTCCCTCTCCCCTGGGGAAGAGCCGGACCGGGCCAGGTCAGGGTTGAGGCTGGGACTGACCGCAGCACGGTGCTGCGGGTTCTCCATCGGTCAGAGAGCGTGAGCCGCGGGGTCCCCGAAGCCCCTGGCTTCCGGGGAGCCGACAGAGTGAAGAGCGGGGACAGGAGTGGGGGCGCCCTCCGTCCTCACCCCGCCCTCGCCCTCTCCCCGCAGCGGGGGCGCCCCGCCCCCCCAGGCGCCCGACGTGGACGCGGCCGCTGCCGCCGCCGCCGCTGCTGCCGCCGCCGCCACCGCCACCACCTCCGCCGCCGCGCGGGAGTCGCTGTCCGCGGAGCCGATATGCAGGCGGCGCGGGGCGGCGCGGGGCGGCCAGGCCGGGAGGGCCGCGGGCTGGATCGTGAGTGCGAGCGGTCACCTGGCCCAGGAGTCGCCATGCCCCCAGGGCCGTGTGCCTGGCCGCCCCGCGCCGCGCTCCGCCTGTGGCTAGGCTGCGTCTGCTTCGCGCTGGTGCAGGCGGGTAAGGGGGCCCGGGGAGGGGGACGAGGGAGGGAGCAGCTTCCCCTCCCACGCCGCTACCGGGAAGTCCTCGGTTCCCTTCCTGCTCCCTGATGACCTCCTGTGTCACCTGGTCCCTACTCTCCTAACCTGACCCTAGCGCCTCCGAACCTTCTTGACCCCTAGACCCGTCCTTCAGCTTCCAAAGCTCTGCCAGTCACCTCAGCCCTGAGTTTTTAAACCTCTTGCGGCGGCGCCTGGTCTCTTCAGGTCATCCCCTAACCCTGTCTTTGCCTCAGCCACCTTTTCTGGCCCTGAGAGCAGCTGAGGACACTAGTGCCCCACCTTGGGCCTCCCTCTGTATCTCCAAAGATCTCTCAGAGACCCATAGGCAGCTAGCTGTATCTCGCTGCGCAGGAGCGACTATGAAGAGAACTGTAACCTGAGGTTGAAGGATGTGTGTTTGCGGGGGGGGGGGGGTGTTGTGAGGGCGGGGGGGTGCTAACCCTGCTGCAGTCAGTGTCTGGCCCACCCCACGGGGCTTTGCCTCCCTAGATCACCCCAATCCTGTCCCTCCTGGCGGCTGTTGCTGCCTTCCTCTCCTTCTTGCCCTGCTTCTGTCTCCTTGCCTGTCTCCAATGTTCCACTTGTCTGCTCTCTGGTTCTGTGACCTCAGCCACCTGTCTGTGTCCTTCTGTCCCTTTCCATCTGAATGTCTGGCATAATCCTGGAGGCTTGAGTGCACTCGTCTGATGGGTATGGGGTTACTGCTCAGGGCCAAGGCTTCTAATCACAGCACCTGCCCTCTTGCGTGATATAACCCCCTGTGACTGACTCTACTCCCCTCTTCTGGAAGGTCCTTCCTGCCCTGCTCCCCCCCCCAACTGCTCTCCCACTTATCTCTGACGCGTTTCCCCCATTCAGCTTCTTCCTTCACCCAGAAGGCCTTGCGCTATCTTGGCGTCTCTCCACCAAGGGGCCCTGTTCTGAATGTCCCCTCTTCTCTAACTTCCTCTATCCCTAGCACGTGAAGACCCACGGAGTGTGGAGAGGCTCACATAGACCCTTTCCCTTAGGTGCCCTCTGCCCAGCTCACCATGTGAGGCTGACCGTCATCTCCATGCCAGGGCTCAACCCCTTCTGGCTCTTCATTTCAGGGTCTGTCTCCTTCCCTCAAGGTCACTCACTTGACAGCATGAGACTATAGAAAGAGCAATGGACTAGGAGTCCTTGTGGCTGCTTTTTCTCAGGCTAATCAGCTCCTTCAACTCCATTCAGCTATCCCTCACTCGGTGCCTAAACACCTATCCACTAGCTCTCGCCCTGGTTCAAGCCCAGGCCCACCAATTTTATTTTAGGATCCTTGGTTTGGCCAGTCTATAGCCAGCAGGAGTTTCTATGCCAGTCACAGGGAGCCTAAGGCCTCTCAGCCACTGAGGAGCCAAGAGCCATGTGGCCCAGCTGAGAGCTTGGATCCTTGTTCCTGTTCACATAGCCTCCCCTAGCTTTCTCTCTCTCATATATGGTGGGGCTGGGCCTCACAGCAGGGCACGCTCAGACTCAGGTGCCTCCCTGCCTTGCAGACAGCCCCTCGGCCCCTGTGAACGTGACCGTCCGGCACCTCAAGGCCAACTCTGCCGTGGTCAGCTGGGACGTCCTGGAGGATGAGGTTGTCATCGGCTTTGCCATCTCTCAGCAGGTAACCCTTGAGGGTGCTTAAGGGGAGAGGGTATATCAAGATGGTGACTGGAAACTGGGTGCATATGGTATTCCATGCTGTAATCCCAGAACTCAGGAGGTGGGGGGAGGGGGTGGAGTAGTAGAAGGACTTCAAGTCCAAGGTCAGCCAGGCAACACAGAAAGACCCCATCTTTAAAAAAGGGGGTGGGGGGAGAACTGAAAAAAAAATAGTGTCTGGGATGGAGGGTGGTGGTAGAGAATCAGAAAAGGAAAAGAAGCCACAGGGCAAGAGAGACAGTGACAGGTGACAAGTTGTACATCTAGCTTAGAACTGGGGTCACAGAAGGTCCTTAGTCCTTGGACAAGGGCTCAGGAAGTCTTGGCTGGGACATGGTAATTCAGAACAAGGGTCTGACCTCAACTGCTTGCTCCTCACAAGATGTGTGGCCCTGGGCAACACTCTGACCCCTCTGAACCTGTTTCCTTAGCTCTACCGTGGAAATAAGGATGTCCCCGGTAGCAGAAACGTAACAGCCATGAAGAGGGGGCTTGTCACGGTCGAGGTGGGCAGATGTGGGGTTGGTGCCCTGAGTGCTAACATAGCAAGCTCTCCTCTTTCTAGAAGAAGGATGTGCGGATGCTCCGTTTCATTCAGGAGGTGAACACCACCACGAGGTCCTGCGCTCTCTGGGACCTGGAGGAGGACACGGAGTACATTGTTCATGTGCAGGCCATCTCTATTCAGGGACAGAGCCCAGCCAGTGAGCCTGTGCTCTTCAAGACCCCACGTGAGGCCGAAAAGATGGCCTCAAAGAACAAAGGCAAGGAGGACGAGTTAGGTGAAGAAGGTTGGGCAGGGCGGGAGGAAAGACACGCGACTTGAGAGACGAAGAAGGTTTACTTTCTGCCCCTGGAAGGAGACTGCCATGCAGGCTTTCTCCTTAAGATTGAGTCCAAATGCTGTCGCCCCAAACAGCCTTCACCCTGTCCCTGGATCTCTCTATGCTGGGTGTGTTGGCACTGACAGAGGCACTTCGTGTTGTGGGCTGCTGGGCCCTGGAGGAGTGGCTGGGGAGGAAAGGAGCCCAGGGCCAGCTTATCTCTCCCCACAGATGAGGTGACCATGAAGGAGATGGGGAGGAACCAGCAGCTGCGAACCGGCGAGGTACTGATCATTGTCGTGGTCCTCTTCATGTGGGCAGGTGAGTCAGGCCTCCAGGTCCTCCTTTACTGACCCAACTGGCACCAAGGATGAGGGGCTTGGAGAAGTCTGGGAGTCCGTGAAATCCCTAAGACCTGCCTGTGGCAGCTCTGGGGCTAAATCCCTTCTCTAATCCCCTCCACCCCAAACACAGCATGTTACTACCATCTTGTATGCTGTGGGCACTTGACTTTTTCCTCTTAGAAGTGGTCCAAGCTTCCAGGGTAGCCATAGCTACCATCAACGTACTTGGGATGCTGGACCTCCAAGGGTTTTCAAGCTTGGGAAGCTCAGAGGCAGCCATACCTGACCTCAGACTTGGAGCACTCTCCTTAATTACTTCTTCTTCCAGATGCAGCTGAGCTGCAACCATGCAAATCCCCACGCACCCACAGGAATGGCCTTCCTGCCTTCGTGGACCCACAGCACACTGCCCTTCTTTAATCCTTATGTAATTTGGATGGGCTTAGGATGCTCTTTTCTTCCTAATCTCTCAGCTCCCTGAGGATAAAGTCCAGATGTTGTTCATCTCTCTATTCAATGCACCTGCCACTCACTGACTTCCCATTGGAGAGTGTAGTGTTAGTCATGACTCGGAAGGGTCTTGAGCTTGCAAGGAACTTGGGCTGGAGCAAGATTGCATTTAGCTATAATTGAAGATAATGAGCGCTCTAGCAGTTCTAATATGGGGTCAGGGCTGGAGAGATGGCTCAGAGATTAAGAACACCTACTGATCTTCCAGAGGACCCCCGGTTCTATTCCCAGCATACACATCAGGTGACCCACAATCACCAAAAACTCAAGTTCTAGGGGGATCCAACGCCTCTGTGGGTACCTGTACCTACATACCTACATCACACACACTCACACACACACACACACACACAATTAAAAATAGTAAAAAATAAATAAACTTAAAATAGCATAATATGAGAACAGAGGACCTGAGATCAATTCTGGAGCTAGAAGTAAGGGGAAAAGACATAGGGGCTGGAGTGAAGGTATGGCTCAGTGGTAGTTATCCATGAAGTCTTAGGTTCTATTTCCAACAATGAAACCACAGGGCCAAAGACGCAGGGCAGAGATAACATGGGAGTTGAGCAGTGAGGCTGACTAGAAGCTAATCAGGCAGCCAACGGAGGAAGCTTGTTTGGGGTAAGAGGTTCCAGAAACAACAAATGATGCTCACAGACTAACTCAGTAGCTGCAGCCTAGGAGAGAAGGTGGAAAGGTCGGGAAGAAAGGGAGGGAGGGGATCCTGGAGACTAGAGTCCCTTGAGAGATTGGAACATCACGCTCAAGCCTAATTATTATGGCGTTTGAAGGCAGACTGTTGAAGAAGCATTTGGAGCAGGGGGGGGGGGATGTTTCTTAGGCACATAGAACAGGCACTTGAGGAAAGGCACTATGACAAGGGTTATATGGAAAGGGGGGTTACGGATGGTACATTATTAGACTCGGCATGGACCGTGTTTATGTAATCATAACACTATAAACAGAGAACTAACCCAAAGTTGTGGCGGGAGTCTGTTAGGATGTTAGAGAGAAAAGTAGGAGGTGTTGGCCTTTATGCACTATGGTGGAAGGCTGAGAGCTGTCCAGCAAGGATCAAGAAAGAAGCGGTACACACCTCTAACTGGAGTTAGCAGTGTGAATACTAACCACCTTCCTGGGCTGATAGTAGACAGTAAGCAGGCTCTGTACAACACCTCCTAACCGCACGATGGCATGACCTTGAGTTAAGGAAACTGTCACACCAGAGTGCTCCCTTTGTACCCTGGGACTGATAATAATAGGTTGGAGTTGTGAGGATCAAGTGAGATTGGCTACGTCAGTGCACAGCACAGGGCCTGGCATGTACTCAATAAATGCCGTGATAATTTCTGTGGTAGCTGTCAGAGGCTTAAAGGGTAATAGGAAGGCATGATCAAATTCATGCTATGGGGGAACCCAGCCCAGCAGCAATGATAGGGATGGCTGAGGGCCAGGTAGGTGGGAAAAGGAGCCAGAGAGGCTGGAGGGAGGGTGCAGCAGCCAGGCAGAGGCCATTCGGGGATGGCATCGAGCCCTGGAGGGGATCTGGCAGGCAAGGCGAGAACTCAGACTGCCCCTGCCTAACTCCTTAGGTGTTATAGCTCTCTTCTGCCGCCAGTATGACATCATCAAGGACAACGAGCCCAATAACAACAAGGAGAAAACCAAGAGTGCATCAGAAACCAGCACACCGGAGCATCAGGGAGGGGGTCTCCTCCGCAGCAAGGTGAGGGGAACGCCTTGGCTTGGTGGGTGTCCTTAGACATCTGTAGTCCCTAGACTACACAAGGGAAGGGGTCAGCTCAGGGTCTGGCGCAGCAGCAGCTGGGCATAGCCAAGCTTGGCTGCTGCCTGTGTGACACAGGGGACACTGCAAATTGATTTTGGATCCTTGCCTTTTGCAGGGTGCCAAGGGCCAGTGTCTTTTTTTTTTTTTTTTTTTTTAAGACAGCCAATGGGAAAGGCAGAGTTCCTGGTTGCTGGGATTGGGACAGCGGGAGAAGGGGTGACATGCCTGGGTCAGTGTTTTACCTCGGTTCCTTCACCTCCTCTTTCACGAAAACAGATATGATACCTTTTCAGTGCTTGCTCTGAGCAGCTCAGAAGACAGTAGAGAATGCGAGAGGACCCCCCTGTTCTGATGGTGATTGTCCAACATGCATCTGGCCCGCTCTGCGGTTCCTCCCACCTCCATCTTCTCCTATCATCGGGCTTACTATCCTCTCTCTTGGCTTCTCTCTTTCTGATATCAGTTCCTGAAGCCTCTCACTAGCCCCTAACTCCAGGAGTACCTCAGCAATGTCCGTGGCTGAGGCTACACCCAGAGACAGAGCTGCAGAATGGGAGAGACCCAGCCAGAGGGATGCCATTGATGCGGGGTAGACTGGGTGCCAAGGCTCTTGGCACAGGATTCACATCTGGGCCACTCAGCTTGACCGAAGGCTGTGTGTGAAGGGGGAGAAAGATGAGACTTCCAGGCAGGGCTATTCTTTTTGTTTCTGTGAGGGACAAGAACCTGGCTTTTAGGCTGCAGCCCCGCTGGTTCCTTTTCTCCTCTGTCCTGTTTCCTACCTTACAAGAAGTCCATTCAACCGGCTCTGGACACCTCTCTTATCTGTTCCTTTCCTGGTTTCCAAAGAAGCCCTCTGTGAACATCATCAAAGCATGGATATCCCCATCTGCAAGAGATGGGCTTCATCCTCTGCTAGTCCCTGTGTCCTGCCTGGGCACAGGGTGAGAGCTGTAAAAGCGGTGGGGCACAGCTAGCCACAGTTTTCCCTTTTCCCCACCCTAGACTGATGGAGAAGGCTGAACTACAAACCCAAATTCTGCCAAAAAAAAAAAAAAAATCAAATAAGCCACAAAGCTTAAAGGCTGCACCCCATTCTGAAGAAGGCACAAGTACATGGGAGAGTCCTGCCTACTTCTCCTGGACTGGCTTCCTCTTTGAGAAAATGCACAAAGCTCTGGGAGAAAGCAGCTACCAAGACTGTCTGGAACCGTGCCTGTCAGACCAATGGTACCAGGGAGGCTGCAGCGTTGCCTGCTTTTCAAGGGTCCTGACTCTGCCAGACACTTTCTGGATTCAGCCACTAAGGACATCTATGGTACGAGGTGCACCTTTGGGAATGTGTATGATGCCAGTTGTTTGGACTCTTGGAAACCACCACTGGAGGGCTTGCTCCAGAAAGCAGACCACTCGGCCAAGGCCTTCATGTCTGCTCGTATCTAGCTCGCACAAAGATAGATCTTTGCGGTGAGATCATCTGTGTGGAGTTTTAAGAAGCTCTGGAAGAAGGTACTGCCCAAGTTTAAAGGCAGTGCCTTGGCTGGGGAAGCAGTGTCAGCTTGGATAACTGAAAACACTTATATCCTACAGCAATAGAGAGCTGAGCGAGCTACTGGAAAGCTGTTTATACCAGACAGGCAGAGAGCAGCCACTGTCACTACTGGCCGGGGGGCAGGGGGGCCAGGGGGCCGGGGGGGAATCTTTGGATCTTGCCATCTCATTCAGGGTCCTCTGAAAGTTATCCAGTGTAAAGTGACAGCTAGTGTGCTCCCTCCCTCCCTTCCCCCTCCCTCCTCTCCTCTGCCCCTTACTGGTTTAAAAAAAAAAAAAAGGTGCTTGATGTGGCAGCAGACATCTTGGAGACTGAAGCCCTGTCACTGTGGCTGCCAAACGCCTGCACTGGAAAGGTGGACTCTGTATCTTCCATCGGTGGCCAAGGGAGTGTGGGTGGCTGTTCCCAGCACACAGTAGGTGCTTGGTAAAATATCTGTGGTACTGAATGATGAGCACAGGTGCCCAAGTCAGAGAGCTGAAAGCCATCACCCAATGACTGCCCCTTCATTCGGGTCTCCAACAGCTCTCAAAGCTGGGTCAGCCACCACCGGGCTTGCTCCAACTGCGGAAGCACAGGAGAGGAGAGACGGATAAGGGCAGATGTCAGCAATACTAAGGGCTTCCTCCTGGGAGGGAATGAGGTCCCACTCATTGTCTCGTGACTTCCATCCCTGCTGAACGGGGCTGCAAGGCCAAGGCTCCTTAAGGGAGGTCCTTACCTCCAATCCAGTTAGAGCAATAACCACTTTTTAAATGTAAAATAAAGACAAATGAAAAGGCACATCCTCGTCTTTTGGTAAATGCCCAAACGTTGCCCTCTTTTTCTGGCAATTGGCAGCCAGTCAGGATGTGTGGAGGAGGGAAGCAGTTCTCTTCCATTTTGGCCTGCAGCTTCTTTAGGGACATGCCAGCCAGCCAAGCTGGAGTTGGAAGGGAATTCTCGAACAGATGGGGGTGCACGTGTAGGAGAAGAAAATAGCTGCTCCACCATCGTCTTTCTGAGACTCCTCTCTAACCCAGCCCAGGCTGCCTCACCACATAGGTATGCAGGCATCTGCTCAGTTTCTTAAAACAAAGGGTTTTCCTCTCTGGAGAGGGCTGTGTGCTGATTCCTGCCAGAGGGCTGAGGTTCTTATCTGGGGTGGGGGTACAGAGTGAAGAACTGCAAAAGCAGCTTTCTGCAGAAATCATTCGGTATTCACTCTGTGCTCTTCTGGGCTGTTAAAGGAACATCATTAAGATTCCAACAGCAGGTTGAAAGGCAGGCAGAGGAATGATGCCATTAGCCAATGAGCAGACCAGTAAATAGGGCACCTTAAACACTCCAGGTGAGAGGATGTCTGATGTGCAGGGTCTGAAAGCAGAGGGAGAGGAAGTCCTCAGGAGCCTTTGAACAGACAGAATGCCAAACCAGACCCCAGAGAGGCTCCCTCTGCCCGTCTGCTTTGGGTAGAGGGAGGTAGTGGTGTCTGGAAAGCCTGCTATTTGAGCAAGGTTTCCAGTTTCTCCATGCTGTGGTACACCGTAATGGATCCGAAGGGAGCAAACTGTTCTTTCTCCTGAAGTAAGGATCTCACCCTTCTTGAATCAACTGTTACTTGCAATCAAATACTACAGCTATTATTTTTAAGTGGTTCCTCTATTCCTTTCAGGTGACTCCAATGATTTTTGCAATTTGGGAAAGGTCCAGGCAGCTCTGAGACCAAGACCACACAGCAGGCTTGCAGGAAGAATGCTGGATAGAAAGGCAGGAGACCCTGATACCTCGGGTAGTCATTTCTCTGTGTGTGTGTGGGTAGCCTTCCTTTCTACCAATACTGCATTCAGATTTCCGGAGCCTACCCACCCAGTATAGTAACTAAAGGCTGTCCTAGAAACCTCGGTGGAAGCTGAAGAGATAGGGCTGCCAGGTATTGGAAACACGAATCTTTTGCCTGTCCTCAGTACAGGCGTCCTCTGAAATCAAATTCAGCCCTTTACAGACATACATAACATTTCACAGACCATCTATATGAGGCTTCAGATATCTACTTTATTTACTTACTAAATTTTGCTTTAAGTATTGCTTTTATAAACAGAATTCTGACCACCCCCAGGGCCAGTCCACAGATTAAAAACAAAACAAAACAAAACAACAAAACCAAACTTGAAAATATAACCTGAAGTTAATAAGTTAAGGACATCTCAGATAGTAGTCTGGGGATACATTTCATGATTGTCACTGAACTGCCAAAGATCATATTCCTCCTGTTTCTGGCTGAGTGCTAGGGAAGGCCAGATTTTTCCATCTACGACATGTTTCAGCTGTTATGGAGGAATAAATGGGTTGGAATGACAAGGCAGGTGCTTACTTATTAAGGAATTCCAATACCGACCAGTTGCCTGTGTGACAAATGGAAATATTTACCCGACAGGTGCCCCCAGTGTACGCACACACACATATTCTCATTCTCTCTCTCTCTCTCTCTCTCTCTCTCTCTCTCTCTCTCTCTCTCTCTCTCCCCCTTTCCCTCTCAACCTTTGGATTATTTAGGGAATAAAGGAGGACCTTAGTTACTCGTCCTTTAAAAGCTCAAGATGGGCTTCTCAGAGAATGAGCCCATTTCTCCCTTTTCTACCCACTTCTCTCTAACAAGATGAATGAGACACCATCATTCCAGAGAATTCATCCTGGCCTCTGAAACCTTTGATATATATGGTAAAAACTAACCCTGATAGAAACAGGCTATCTGTAACCAAAAGGTCCTCTACACTTGACAGGAACAATGCATGCACACGGGTTAAGAAAACCACACACAGAGACAAGCATATCAAATAGCTAAGTGTTCACCACATTTCTGTGCAAGCTTTTGCCTAGAGTAAGAATGGCTTTGTTAGCCGGGCGTGGTGGCGCACGCCTTTAATCCCAGCACTCGGGAGGCAGAGGCAGGTGGATTTCTGAGTTCGAGGCCAGCCTGGTCTACAAAGTGAGTTCCAGGACAGCCAGGGCTATACAGAGAAACCCTGTCTCGAAAAACCAAAAAAAAAAAAAAAAAGAATGGCTTTGTCTAGAAAACACACACACACACAGACACACTCCAGACAAAACTTGGCATGGTAACACTTGTCTGTAATCTCCTTCCTTCCAGGAGTCAGAGGCAGGACTTAAGCTTGAAGCCAGTCTGGGTTTCATAGTGAGATCCTGTCTCAAAATACCCGCAAAATGTAAAGACCAACAGGTCAGGGAGCCTGTCCAAGTATGTTGCTACTATTTTCTCAGCAGGAGCTGGGATTTTAAGAGCACTGGCTAATGTGGGTGACAATCTATTATTGCTGTCCTTATATTCTTGCTCTGAGGAAGCTTAGGTCCATAGAAGGGATTTTAAGATCCAGCATCTACCCACATACATCCAATCTTCACACAGTTGTTCTTGAAGCAACAATTTCCAGAGAAGTTGGGTTAAGAACACCCACCAATTTCAAATTACTGATTCTGGTTTCTCCCGATTCCAAAGGGAGAATGTCCTGGAACCGCATGGTTTCCTAAACAGACACAGTGGCTGGCCATAGATCCATGGGAAGGGAAGGAATGAAAGGCACTGCCCTCCCGCCCGCTGACGGCTGCCTGGTCTTCCCCCCCCCTCTGCAAAAACAGCAGCACAGGGATATTTCAGGCTGTCCCAATGTCAGGCTCCTGACATGCACCATATGTAGCTGCAAATCCTAATCAATTGCAACATTTCTTAACTGCTGGAACGCCTTCCTCAGCACTGTAATTTACCCTCAAAAGAACAGGGAGCAAGCACTTTCTCCTTCCGAGAACCATATTCTACTAAATGCCGCCACCCTCCCTGGTAGAACGACCTACGCAGAGGAAGGCAGAGAGTGCTCCTCCAAAGCCCTGAACAGACGGCCACAGTACATATGCCACTGACGAGAACTTTTATTTCTTTTTAATGACATTAAACACAACTGCTACAAGGGGAAAAACATGATAAAAAAGGAGGCACCAAACTTCAGTTTCATAATCCACCCTGACAACAACACAAGTAAATCAGAGCCCGATTAGCTGCAAAGCTATTGTTATTTCGGCTCCTGACTTACACGTGAACTATTTATCAACAACACATTTTTACTTTGCTTTATCAAGACCCCTATGGTAAGAACGTCCTCAGGAATGATAAAAGAGAGGTACACAGTTAAATGCACATAACCCTTATTCAAATTTAAAAATACAGCAAGAATTAATTTAATCTGCAATGCAAGACATAACAGATATGCAGCTCTGAAGAGATTAAGCCCCAGGTTCTGCCCAGTACCATCTTTAAGGCTAACATGCCGGATGAGTTTTCTTTGGCTTTTTTTTTCCTCCTTAAAGAATACCATGTTAACCACTACAGAACAGCTCTCTCCTCCCCCAGTCCACCAGATTTAATTAGCTGCTAACACTTTGAAAAAACAGAATTATCTGCGCTAGAGGAAATGTGATTGTCACATTTTCTACTTAACCTGTCACTCATCTGCTCTGGCAAAGGCAGCGCTCCCATTATACATTCAGTCTTAATCCCTCCTGGTACCAGGAGAGCAGGAGCTTCTCTGAGTTTTGCCTCCACTCCCTGGGCTCCCCCGTGGGGAACTATTCAGCCCCATGCTAGCTACTCCAGCTGTACCTAATCTGCACTTTGTTTTGGTCCCATATGTGGATTGTTTGGCATATCTCAGTCTACCAGGCTAACTTACAGCATCTTGGACAAGTCAACTGAAGTCAACAACAAGCGTGCCCACCAAGAGAGGTGACTGGACTACTGCCTTTCAAAGTCTAGTTCCAGGAATCTAAACCAAATAACTAAGGAATAGAAAAGTCTCTCTGGAGCTGAAAAAAAAAAAAAAAAAAAAAAAAAGTCAAAAGCAGGGAGTGGTGGTGCACACCTTTAATCCCAGCACTAAGGAGGCAGAGGCAGGTGAATCTCTGTGAGTCCTGAGGCCAACCTGGTCTACCCAGCCAAGAGGGCTACATAAAAAAACCTGTCTGGGGTGTGGGGGGCTGGAGGGAGAGAAAATTCTTTCTGGGCATGATGGTGCACACCTTCAATCCTAGTATTTGAGAGGTGGGGCAGAAAAATGAGAAGTGCAAGACCATCTTAGGTTAAATAGTGTGTTGATGGCTAGCCTAGGCTTTACAGGAAACCCTGCTGCAAAAAAGGAAGGAAGGAAGGAAGGAAGGAAGGAAGGAAGGAAGGAAGGAAGGAAGGAAGGAAGGAAGGAANCGGTTGGTCTCTCCGGTCCAAGGATTCATTTCTTATTATTCTTCATAAGTATGCTGTAGCTGACTTCAGACGCACCAGAGGAGGGCGTCAGATCTTGTTAAGGGTGGTTGTAAGCCACCATGTGGTTGCTGGGATTTGAACTCATCACCTTCGGAAGAGCAGTCGGGTGCTCTTACCCGCTGAGCCATCTCACCAGCCCTACAATCTTAATTCTTAAAACGTTGCTAATTACCACTTAGTCAGGTGAGGTGGGATCACATGTGTAATCCCAGTATTAAGGAGGCCAAGGCAAAGGAGGGTCAGCAAGATGGCCCAGTGTTTAGATAAATAAACCTAGCAAACTTGAATTCAATGCCCAGAACTCACATGTGGGAAGGGAGAACTAACTCCTGTGGGTTGTCCTCTGACCTCCATGTGCAAGCTATGGACAAAGGGCCCAGCTGGGCTTTGCAATATTACTGACTCAAAGGGATTCTTAGACAAAGCCTTTCTGAGTTAAGGCTGGGAATGACACAGGTGATCGCTGAGAAGCAGTACTTAACTTCATCTATCACTATCTGAGACTACCCGCTCAATTCTTTAAACACCCTATCTAAGTTAACATTAGTGATATCCCACTAGGAAAGTACTGGCAGTAACTTCTACACTAGTAATAAGTTAAGCCTCAGGTTAAGTAACTTTTTCCTAAGGTCATACAGAGGAGTAGGGAGAAAAGCCTAGACTATTATTCATTATCTAACTCCAAAATGTATTTAGTACACAATATATTACATTGCCCCCTCTTTTTTTTTGAGGTGCAAGTCTATATTGGATATTGAATCTAGAGCTTACAACCAAGCTACATTTCTTTTTTTTGTTTTTTGTTTGTTTGTTTGTTTGTTTGAGACAGGGTTTCTCTGTATAGCCCTGGCTGTCCTGGAACTCACTTTGTAGGCCAGGCTGGCCTCAAACTCAGAAATCTGCCTGCCTCTGCAGAGATCCATTGGCTTCTACCTCCCATGTGTGCTATCCTACCCAGCCTAGTACTCTGGATACTGAAGCTGGGTATGATAGTGCATGACTATATAATATAAGACTTAGAAGGCTGAGGCTGTTCTAAATAGCAAAACCTTATAATATTGAAGAAAGAGGAAGAGGAAGAAAAGAGGAGGAAGAAGAGGTGATGGTAACAGGATTTTGGGGCCAGCAAGATGGCTCTGTGGAGAAAAGCATTTTCGGCAAAAACCCAACAACCTGAGTTCAACTCCTCAAACCCATGTAAAAGTGAAGAACTGACTCTAAGTCTATCTCTGGCCTCTACATGTGTGCCACAGCACATGAGCACCGTCCCCCCCCCACACAATGCATATACACAATAATAAAAAATAAAACTGAGTTGTAGAACCAGAGAATTTATAGATAGCCATAAAATTGAAGTGAATTGATCAAAATCATACAGCTACTTAAACATTGTGCATCTAATATTAGAACCTGAATTTCAGTTCCCAATTTTTAGTTCATTCTAAGGCCATGCTTTATTTTCTGGAAATAAATAAGTATAACCCAACTACTCATCTCTTCTCTCTCATAACCCAATTCTAGCCTTTCCTTCTGCAAAGAAGGAAGCCCAGTTACCTACCGTGTGGTAAGATCTGAAGGATGCTGCCAGTCTGGGTGCTGCATATGAACTTGATCCATCAGGGCATCTAGCTCTCCCAAGGTACCTGTGACAGAGGAAGAGTGCTCAGTAAGCAGTTCAGTGCACTTTGTTCTCCTAGAGCAAAGCAGAGCACATGCTTAGGAGAAAAGAAACAGACACCTGACCTGATAATACCTGATGCGGTTATGACAGTCAACCAGCAGAGACTGTAAGCCAGAGGGAAATGCTACTTCTGGATGATTTGGGGAAACAAAAATGGCTGTGACCATCCCTTCTACACTTATCCTGTAAGGTATGAAAAACTTCACAGAGACCTAGGAATGTGGCAGGGAACAAGACATCCTGTCTGTCCCCTTGCCTTCACTTAAGCTAATGTGGGAGAGAAGTGATTTTGAGTGTAATAAAGAGATATGCAAGTGGCTACTCAGACTGGGGTGTGGGAACTAGGGAAGGCTAGTCAGGGATCTGAACGATGCATAGAAATCAGTGAGGTAAGCAAGCAGGCTGTGGGAGGCTTGTCGAAAAACCAAAAAAAAAAAAAAAAAGAAAAGTAGATGAGCCAGACATGGTGGCGCATGCCTTTAATCCCAGCACTCGGGAGGCAGAGGCAGGTGGATTTCTGAGTTGGAGGCCAGCCTGGTCTACAGAGTGAGTTCCAGGACAGCCAGGGTTATACAGAGAAACCCTGTCTCGAAAAAACAAACAAAAACATTATGGGCCAGGTCTGGTGGCGCATGTCTTTAATCCTAGCTAGCACTCAGGAAGCAAAGGAAGTCAGATCTCTCTGCGTTCAGACAGCCTGGGTCCAGACAGGGAATTCCAGGACAGCCAGGACTACATCGAGAAATGCGGTCTCAAAACAAAACAAAACAAACAAAAACAAACACACAAAACCAATGAGCTTTAGATTTATATATATATATATATATATATATATATATATATATGTATGTATGTATGTATGTATGTATGTATGTATGTATGTGAAATATATGTATGCCCAGTGTTTATAGAGGTCAAAGGCACTGGCTTCCCTGAAAGTGGAGTTGCAGATGTTTGTTAGTTACCATGTGAGTGCTGGGAACCAAACCTAGGTCCTTTGCAAAAACATTCAAATCCTACTTGTGACCTGTCTTTCATCTTGTTTCAGCTACAGCCATCTTTGGCTTAACCTGAAACTGACTCTGCCTCACTTTTGGGTTTTTTTTTTTTTTTTTTTTTTTTTGTTTTTTCGAGACAGGGTTTCTCTGTATAGCCCTGGCTGTCCTGGAACTCACTCTGTAGACCAGGCTGGCCTTGAACTCAGAAATCCGACTCTGCCTCACTTTTGGGTTTTTTTTTTTTTTTGGTTTTTCGAGACAGGGTTTCTCTGTATAGCCCTGGCTGTCCTGGAACTCACTCTGTAGACCAGGCTGGCCTTGAACTCAGAAATCCGCCTGCCTCTGCCTCCCAAGTGCTGGGATTAAAGGCGTGCGCCACCACCGCCCAGCTCTGCCTCACTTTCTACATCCCACCTTACCCCTGCTCTATGAAAAATCCTATAAATAAGTACCCAACCATGTTCTAGACTCAAGGTTGAAATGTCCCAACTGACAGCATGTTTTGGCTTCTGTTAAACTGCTTGCTTGCTTACCTTCCTTCTGCAGGATGCTCTGTGAGACAGTCTCCGTCTGGTGGAACAGACTGTCAGCTCACACTTAGTTGTGTTGGATCATCTTTGGGTCTCTACCCTGCAACACTAGTAGCCTCTGAGCCATCTTTCCAGCCCTGAAATGCTTGTAATCTTAACACTTGGGAGGCTAAGGTAATGTGAGAACAAGTTAGATCCCATCTCCATGGCAGGCAGGCATGCATGCATATATATAATATATATATATATATTTATTTGAGACAAGGTTTCTCTGTGTAGCCCTGGCTGTCCTGGAACTCACTCTGTAGACCAGGCTGGCCTTGAACTCAGAAATCCGCCTGCCTCTGCCTCTGTGAGTGCTGGGATTAAAGGCGTGTGCCCCCACTGCTCAGCTCTATGGCTTATAGAATAATTCTGATTTGGCAATAAATATACAGCTTCTATATCAACAAACTGCAGCTATAAACTTAGGTCAACCAGGACTTATCTCAGTTGCAGAAGTTACAAATACTTTTTTTTTTTTTTTTGGTTTTTCCTGACAGGGTTTCCCTGAGTAGCCTTGGCTGTCCTGGCACTCAGAAATCTGACTGCCTCCACCTCTTAAGTGCTGGGACTAAAGGTGTGCGCCACCACGCCCGGAGCAAATACATTTGTGCAGACTCTGAAGGCTGAGCTGAATGCAGCCATTGCTGTCACTGTCTCATTTAGGTTTTGTTTTCTACATTCTTGGAGACGTTCTGTATTATGATTTATTTTATGTCCTTCCCTGAGAAAATGATGTCTGAGTCTTTTTAGCAAAGTCCTAAATTTACTATCCCTTCTGCTTTTAGGGAAATACCTTTATTTGGTCCTATTTGGAAGCCTTCCTTATGCCCTGGAGACTGTGGTAAGCATAAAGATAGTATAAATTTCTTTATGAGAATATGACTCCCGAATCTTCTTGATGTATCCACCCCTAAGCAAACTCAAACAGTATAACTGGAATAGAGTAAACTGAGAGATAGCAGCCAGGAGAACTGGTAACAGATCAAAGGACTCCTTCTACAATAGACCTTAGAGCTCTCTGAAAATGAAGTTTAAAGATAGAGAGTTGTACGGGGTACGCCAGTAGAGGAGTAGAAGTCAGTGATAAAGACAAATCAATTAAAATAACCTTTCCAATACTAGAGATGATGAGAATATTTAAGTAAAAGGAGTTAGGTATCAGGATTTGCCATCCATAAAAAGACTGGCTCAGATTTTTTTATTTGTCTGGCGTGCTTTGAAATCGCAATTGCTGCCAGCCTAAAAGCAGGCTGTCATATATTAAACATGTTTGCTTTGGCAGAAATAGTCTTTAAAATGGAGTTATGGGTCTGATAATAAAAATGAAATCTGTTCTATCTGTACTTGTTGACTGTAATTGAACCTGTAACCCTGGACATACAATGAAAAATCAAACACATGTCCAGGGACAAAATAGTATGATCTGTACTTATTGGGAAATCACGTCTGTCTTTGTTTTATGAAATCTGTATAAATAAAGAAGTAGCCTGGTTGCTAGTCAGTCAGGACTGCAAGGTTCCCAGACCACCATGCCTGACTCTTCCTCCCTCACAAACCCTTTATCTCCTCTCAGGGACCTGTCAACTGCTAGGGCTGGCCCACAGCAGCCATGGGTTCAGAGCACCCTGTGCTACAGAGGCCACATTTCAGAAATAAACAAACAAAAACCTAAAAAAACAAAAAATAAGAAAGAACCAGTACCAACAACTGCAAAGCCCTGCATGTTGGAGCTGGAGAGATGACTTCGTCCTCACTGTTCTTGCAGAGGCCCTGGGTTCAGTCCTCAGTATCCACATGGCTAACAACTGTTTCTAACTCCAGTTCCAAAGGACCCAACATCCTCTCATGGTTTCCACAGTACTAGGCATGCATGGTGTACACTGATAGAGGCAGCCAAGACACCCATGTATATAAAATAAAAGTAAATCTTAAAAAAAAAAAAGAAAAAAGAAAACCCGAAACTCAGGTTTACACTTCACAAAAACAGAAATAAAAATTATACCCTAGAGACAGCAACAATGTACTCACATATATAAAATCAATTTTAAAAAATCTTTAAAAAAATTATACCAAGCCAGGCATGGTGGCACATGCCTTTAATCCCAGCACTTGGGAGGCAGAGGCAGGTGGATTTCTGAGTTCGAGGCCAGCCTGGTCTACAGAGTGAGTTCCAGGACAGCCAGGGCTACAGAGAAACCCTGTCTCGAAAAACCAAAAAAAAAAAAAAAAAAATATATATATATATATATATATATATATATATATACACACACACACACACACACACACACACACACACACACACACACACCCTAGTTAGGAAACAGTTTACCTAGCCCAGTGGTTCTCAAATTTTAATATGTATTCTGATTAGATGGAGATTACAAAACACACCAAGGCTCCCAACTGTATAGCTCTGGGATGGATTTCCTATTCTAAGCAATACTCATACTGCTGGTCTAAGACTTCTCTTTTCCATATCACTTTAAAAAAATACTAGGGTTAAAAAAAACCAGGCTAGCCTTAAACTCAGACATCCCCTTGCTTCTGCCCCCCCCCCTCCCCGCTCCCCCTCTGCCTCACAAGTGCTTTACTTTTTTTTTCATTTTGCCAAATTTTGTTTTGTTTTTGGTAAGAGAAAAAGAACATGAAGTTAGGTGTGTAGGAAGTAGTAAATGGTAAGTATATCATCAAAATATACTGTATGAAAAAAAACCAAAATTCTTTATACACACATATACATACATAATTGCTTCTGCATGTTTAACCATTTCCTAGAACAAGGTAATGAATACAAATTGAAACTAAGGTAATTCCTGCTCAGTTCTGAGACAGCAAAGAGATTATCTTCCTAGTTTTTAAGCTTATTCCTATAGCCAGTCATATAAATATAAATAGAAAGCTCAACTTAAAAGAGGTTTGGGGGGTGTTCCCCATCTTTCTGAAAAGTTGACCATTACTAATTACATCCAATCATATCTTTAGAAAGGAGAAGCAATGAGATGCTATGCACTGAGCCAGGGCCATGACTTTTGTTGTTTGTAGCTCCAGCAACCTGGAATTCCATAGGTAGACCAGACTGGCTTCATATTCACAAAGATCTGTCTTTCTCTGCCTCCAGAACACTGGGATCAAAGGTGTGTGTTACCACACTATAACTGGATTGGATTAGTTTTGTTTGTTTGTTTGTTTGTTTGTTTGAGACAGGGTTCTTTGTGTAGCCCTGGCTGTCCTGGAACTCACTCTTTAGACCAGGCTGGCCTAGAACTCAGAAATCTGCCCACCTCTGCCTCCCTAGTGCTGGGATCAAAGGTGTGTGTTACCACACTATAAAAGATATTATACTGTATAGAGCTGAGCAACTGAGGCAGAGTGTGAGGGGCCAGTAGGCATGGGTCCTCCAGGCTATCCTGTCCCATCCATTTAACTACATGAAGATGGGTTTTGTCATGGTTTGTTCCTTGAACATGGCAGGCTGGTGTTCTCTGGCACCTTGGCAGCATTGGGAGGAAGGATGATGCAGAGTGGCAGCATTCTGGGGACATTCATGACCATCAGACCAGGCATCCAATGCTAATCAAGACACAGACTGCCTACTACACATACTTCCTGTGACATACTTCTGACACTTGTATTATAACAGAAGGAAGTTTTTACAAAATGGGTTGGCAAGATGGCTCAGCAGGTCAAGGCAGTTGCCACCATCCCTGCCAACCTAAGTTTGGTCCTCATAAAACAGAGGACAGAACCCACTCTAGCCAAGCTGTCCTCTTATTCTCACGCATGTATTGCCTCCCCCCCAACACACGTAAAAACAGGACTGCTTTTGTTTGTTTTTTTGTTTTGTTTTTTGAGACAGGGTTTCTCTGTGTAGCCCTGGCTGTCCTGGAACTCACTTTGTAGACCAGGCTGGCCTCGAACTCAGAAATCCACCTGCCTCTGCCTCCTGAGTGCTAGGATTAAAGGCATGCGCCACCACACCTGGCTCAGGACTGCTAAATACAACTATTTTGTTAAAAAAAAAAAAAAAAAAAAAAAGTCAGGTAGTCATAACCACTAGTAATCCCAGTGCTAAGGAGGTAGGGGCAGGCAGATCACTAGGGTTCACTGGCCTAGATTAATTTACAAGCTCCAGGCCAATGAGAAACCTTCAAACAAAAAACTAAGGTAGATACCTCCTGAAGAATGAAACCTGAGGTTGTCCTCTGGGATATACAGACATAAACAGACACCCATGAGACACTTGTCTCATTAATAAGGCAGTGGCTATTACTAATAATTGCTTGTTTGAGACAGAGTTTCACCATGTAGCACTGGCTGGCATGGAACACATTACATAGACCAGGCTGGCCTTGAACTCTGCCACCTTCTGACTCCTAAGTACAGGAATTAAGGGCACCCCCATCATCATGCCCAGCCTAAGCACTTCTTTTTAAATATAAATTCTTTATTACTTTCTTTTATTTATTGAGAGGGTCTCATTGTAGCCCAGGCTTAGAATATCTTACTGCCCTCCCCCAAGGGAGAACTGTAGGCATGAGCCATTACACCTGATCTATCTTCTTAGGGCCAGAATAAATCATTTTACTTTAAAGTAAAATGATTTTAAAGATATACTTTAAAGATATACTTTTTGGGGTTCTTCAAGTACTCGGTTGTAAGGAGCAAGAAGTCCTCAGTGAAAGTGTACTGGTGACTTGGTCAGTCATGTCAAGAGCCAAAGCCTCAGAAGCATAGACTGGCAAAATTCTTTCTGGGGTGAGACTCAGAGGGATGGCAAAGCTTTCCTCTTGTCCAAGTGCCAATGCTGTCTGTGCGGAAAATGTCCACTGTAGCTCCTCTCTCCCTGATGTTTATGGCCTGAAGATTACTTCCCTACTGAGATCTCTTCCTGGCTCAGCTGTATCCAATAGTCTGGCCTCCTCCTTCACGGTATATAATAAACATGCTGCGCTTCCAAGGTGCTGCTGCTTCTCAGCTAGGAGCCCAATCCACCCGATCTTTGCTTTTTGTGTGCCTGTGTGTGTTTGCTATTTTTTCATGCCACTGCCTATTTAGGTCAATCTCTGGAGCTGTGCAGAGAATTCCATCAATGTATCCTCTCTGCAGGTGATGCCTTTGTTTTTGCTGGCCTTTGTATAGAGAGGTCATTAAAGGCATGCACCCAGCACTTCAGAGGCAGAGGCAGTCAGATCTCTGAGTTCCAAGCCACCCAGGTATACAGAGTATTGGGACAACCAGGACTACACAATGAAACCCTGTCTCTAAAAACAAGAGGGGAGAGGGGGGAGGGCGGAGGGGAGGGGAGGGGAGAAGAGAGAAGAGGGGAGAGGGGGGAGGGGAGGAAGAGATCAAGGGAGGAGGGGGGAGGGAGAGAGAGAATATCCAGTGCCAAAACCTCTTCTACCCAAAGAGTCATGGAGATTTGAACTAGTCTTGGGTTTGCCTATATCAGTGTGATATTGGGCATATATATGCACACAGCATATATACACATAAACACAATAAATAAATATAATTTAAAAATTCAGCCGGGCGTGGTGGCGCATGCCTTTAATCCCAGCACTTGGGAGGCAGAGGCAGGTGGATTTCTGAGTTCGAGGCCAGCCTGGTCTACAAAGTGAGTTCCAGGACAGCCAAGGCTACACAGAGAAACCCTGTCTCGAAAAACTAAAAAAAAAAAAAAAAATTCAGAAAAAATATATTGCCAAGGCAGGTGTGGTACACGTCTTTAATCCCAGCGCATGGAAGGCAGAGCTCTGTGAGTCTCAGTCTCATTTACTCTACATAGTGAGTTTCAGGATAGCCAGAGCTATAAAAGACTCAAGGATCTGAACAGTGCCCCTACCATTTTTTTTTTAAATACGATACTACAATGCCCAGCTGTAATCTACTGAGGAAGCTAATGTAGAAGAATCACTTGAACGCAGATGTTTTAGGCTTGCCTGGGCAATATTATATAAAGTATTTTAAAAAAAATCAAGGTCCAGAATTGTTAAGGAATTTGTCTAAGGTCACGGAGTTTCAACAATGTAATATTACCAGAGTTGAGTATCCTTGAAAGCAAGAATCTTATTATAGTAAGTCTTATGCATTCAGGCTGTACCTTAATAAAGCACTGGGTGAAGAGGGTGCAACAATTTTGTTTCTGTCCATGCAACAAGTAATGTTATTTCTTTTGGTTCTCCTGTAGGTTTGGTTTTGTTTTGTTTTCCCGAGACAGCTCCTCTGTATAGTGCTGACTATCCTGAAACTCATTTGGTACATCAGGCTGGCCTCAAATTCAGAGATCCACCTCCCTCTGCCTGCTTCTATCTCCCGGGTCCTGGAATCAAAGGTGTGTGCCACCACACTCTGTAGAATTTTTTTTTTTTTTTTGAAACAGGGTTTCTCTGTATAGCCCTGGCTGTCCTGGAACTCACTTTGTAGACCAAACTGGCCTCGAACTCAGAAATCCGCCTCCCTCTGCCTCCCAAGTGCTGGGATCAAAGGCGTGTGCCACCACGCCCGACAGAAAGCTAATTCTTAGAGGTTGTGGCACATGCCTTTATTTCCAACACTCAGGAGATGGATATCTGCATTAGAGATGCAGTTAGGCCAGCCCTGTCTACAGAGCAAGTTTCAAGACAGCCAGAGCTATACAGAGAAACCCTGTCTCTTAAAACCAAATAAATAAAACAAATAGAAAGATAGAACAAACTTGTTTCTAAGAGTAATTTTTATTAAGAAGATTTACTAATCTGGAGATGATGGCGGCTAAAATTCACCAAGCATACATGCACCAGGTTCTGTTTTATATACATCACTGAGATTCTAACAATTGCTAAGAATAATTTGTCTTCATGAGAAAACTGAAGTTTGGAGAAGATACTCAATCACCATCTAATAATATTGGTGCCAGATTTAACCTCAGGCGAGGCTAATAACCCAAACCTTATTTTAGTTCTTAGTTCTAACCTCTTCTTCCTCCAAATTTAGAGATGCTAACAAGAATTGGAACATTTAAATGTTCTCTTCATAGTCTCTAACAGATGGGTTTTCTTTCTTTTTTTTTTTTTAAGATTTATTTATTTATTATATGTAAGTACACTGTAGCTCTCTTCAGACACTCTAGAAGAGGGCATCAGATTTTGTTACAAATGGTTGTGAGCCACCATGTGGTTGCTGGGATTTGAACACAGGACCTTTGGAAGAGCAGTTGGTGCTCTTAACTGCTGAGCCATCTCTCCAGCCCCCAGATGGGTTTTCTTGGACCAACAATCAGTACCATGATTGTATTTTTAGGTTGTGGCTTAAAGGTAGTAAAGATTGTCCTTTGTTCTATGGCTAAGTGAAATTCATCTAACAAAATTTGTAGGGGGAAAAAAAAACCCTTATACTTAAGCAATTCAATCACTAATATAAACCTTAACTTATAAATATGAAGCTGGTATTGGAGCCATTTAATAAGTGGCCTTAAGAATTTGAAAAGTGGTGCTGCAAAGATGACTTGGGTTAAGAGCTCTGGCTGTTCTTGCATAGGGCGTGAGTTCCATTCTGAGGGCCACTAGCAGCTCAGTCATTTGTAACTTCAGTTCCAGAGGATCCAGGGCCCTCTTCTGGCCTCTTGCTATCACCAAGCACACACATGGTGCACATGCATACATTTAGATAAAACACTCATACACATAAAATAAAAATAAATATTAAAAAAAGTTGAGAAGTAAATTGTATCACAAGTGAAGAGAATAGATATGAGTACCTGCTATGCCAACTCTGACAAGTTTGATAGTTCACCTTATTTTGTACAGTATAAAACCAAAGGATAAAATCTACCATCTGGCTAGTAACTAGAACTTTTCCTAACAGGTTATTAACAGAATCAGTTTGATACTGTGCTTAGGAATGTGAAGTTCAGTAGTGACAGAGTACAAGAATAAATAACTATAATACACAGATGGGTGGAGCTCTAGAAGAGAACAATTATAAATTGATGAATGATAATTAACAGAGCAGCAGAAGCACTCTTTGACGGTGACATAAGATTAAAGAAAGCCTCAATAGTAAAAACAATGACCTATTTTTAGGGTATCTTTAAAGGCAAGAAGCCTGGCTCTATGGTTGATTCTTTTTTCACTATGAAACCTACTTATATGACTAAGAATCCCCTCTCCCCAAACCTAAGAAATTCTTTTTTTTTTTTTTTTTTTTTTGGTTTGGTTTTTCGAGACAGGGTTTCTCTGTGTTCCCCTGGCTGTCCTGGAACTCACTCTGTAGACCAGGCTGGCCTTGAACTCAGAAATCCGCCTGCCTCTGCCTCCCGAGTGCTGGGATTAAAGGCGTGCGCCACCACGCCCGGCTTAAGAAATTCTTTTGTATATCCATGAGGTCAAAAGATAATGCTAGGTGACTTTCCTTTTTTTGAGTCAAAAATCTCTTACTGAATCTGGAGCTCTTCAATTGGCCAAGCTGGCCCGTGAGTCCCTGGGACCTTCCTGTCTGTCTCAGTGTTAAGGCCTATATGTACAAACTGGCCAGTGAGCCTCTGGGACCTTCCTGTCTGTCTCAGTGTTAAGGCCTATATGTACAAACTGGCCAGTGAGCCTCTGGGACCTTCCTGTCTGTCTCAGTGCTAAGACCTATATGCACAAACTGGACAGTGAGCCTCTGGGACCTTCCTGTCTGTCTCAATGCTAAGATCTATATGTACAAACATAAACAATAAAATGTAAGTAACTACAAAACTACTTTTCTAATTTAATTGACCAATTATTAAGTGAGGAAAAAAAAATCACAAGAAAATTACAAAGTACCTTTAGGGACTGCATTTATGGCTTGATGATACAGTCAATGCTTAGGTCATGGGAGGCCTTGTGGTTCATTCCTCAGTACAGACACACACAGACAGAAAGAAAGACACACACACACAGACACAGACACACACAGACAGACAGACAGACAGACACACACACACACACACACACACACACACACACACACACACACACGGGGGTGGGGGTAGGGTGGGGTGGGGGTGGGGCTGGGGCTGGGGGGGGTGAAGATTGATTTTAACCTTTTAATTAAATGAAAAAGGATCAAGGGTTTTGCCAGGCAGTGGTGGCGCACACCTTTAATCCCAAATTGGGAGGCAGAGGCAGGTGGAGCTCTAGAAGTTCCATGACAGCATAATCTGCATAGGGAGTTCCAGGTTAGCCAAGGCCATATAGTTGAGACCCTGTCTCAAAACAAACTGATGGATCTATTTAGATGAGAGCAGAGGAGGATCAGCAGTTCAGGTCGTCCCCAAATACATGACCAATTCAAGGCCAGGTTGGGTTATAGGAGAGCCTGTCTCAAAACGAAACAAAGGGGCCTAGAGAGATGGCTCAGCAGTTAAGAGCACTGACAAAATATCCCTACACATAAAATAAAATAAAACTAAGTAATATTTATGCATTGATACAAAGAAAATACATAATAGCCGAAATAACTGCCAAATAAAAATTAATGCAACATACTAGATTTTTTTATTCTCTATAGGCTTAGGTTAACTGATTTTTTAACAAAGATACAAAGGTAGTAACTTAGTCAAAAATGAGTTGTTCTCATAATAGACAGTAAAGAAACAACTAAAATTCAGGCCAACAAAATGGCTTAGAGATGAGTTGCTGCCTATCAAGCTTGAGGTCGCTCTCTGATGCCCTATGGTGAGATTAGAAAACTGACTCTGCAAGGTGTTCTCTGCCTTCATGTTCATGCTGTGACTCCTAATACTCAGACAGAAAATCAAAGGTCATTTAAAAAAATTAATGAAATAAAGAAAAAAAAGCAAAAAAACCACTTTGACTAATGTCTTTTACTATGTACAATATAATTTCAGGATGGCTAATAGATCTAACTCTCATAGCTAAGACTGTAAAAGATAAGGCAGTAAGTCTGACTTTGAGTTAAACAAAAGACTCTTACGCAAAATATATAATTCATAAAAGAATCAATAACAAAAAATAGATTAAATGGTATGGAGATTCTTCAAAACATGTAAATAAAACTACCACTTGATCTATTTTTAGATATGTATCACAAAGAATTGAACTAAGCATGGTGGCTCATATTTGCAACCTTAGCTTTCAGGAGACTAAGGTTAGGAGAATAACCACAAATTTGAAGCTGGTGTGGGCTGTAACAATGAGTTTCAAGGCAGCCTGAACTACAAAGTGAGACCCCCCATCTTAAAGCAAACAACAGACTACAAAAACAAGCAACCACAAACTCTCCAAAGGATATACTTATAGACCCATGTTCACAGTAGCACTGTTTACAACAACGAGGCCAACTAGTTGTACACATATACAACAGAAGAGGTTAAAAAGAATTCCTGTCACATGCTATAATATGAGTGAATCTTGAACACATTAAGTCACTCCTAAGAAAACAAAGTTTGTATCTTTTCATCAATATGACATATCTAAAGTAGTCAAATTCATAAAAACTGAAAACAGAATGATACTGACCAGGACTGGGGTATACAGAGAAAGGAGCTGCTTACTGACAGGTACAGAGTTTCAGATTTGGAATATAAAAAATTCTGGAGACTTACATGATTTGCATGACACTTATAAATGGGTTAATAAAGTAATTGTCATGCTTTTGAGCAGCAATTAAAAAAAAAAAGAAAGAAAGATTAATGCTGGTGTAAGGGTAGGATTCAGCTTGAAGGAGCTCCGAATGGTCAAATTTGAGATCAAACTGACCAGCAAAAAGACTAGGAACTGGGACTGGAAAGATGGTTCTACAGTTAAGAGCAATTGCTGCTTGCTGTAGAGTACCTGGGTTCAACCCCCTGCACCCATATAGCTGTTCACAACCATCTGTAACTCCAGTTCCATGGGATCCAACACCCTCTTCTAGTTTCCATGAGTACCAGGCACAAACAGAATGCACAATCATTCATGCAAGCAAAACACTCACATAATTTTTCTTAAAGAATAAGAACTATAAACATAACTTTAAAAAGCCATGAGCTGGAACATAGCTCACCGGAAGAACATATATTTAGCATGTTGTAAGGAAACGAGGAGTGAGCTGTAGATGGATATGATCAAAATACATTGCATACATGTCAATAAATACATATTCTAAAATAGAAAGACTAAAGATTCTATAGAGAGAGCTTGGGACTAGAAACACTTTCTGTGTCCTGCTGTAACGGCTAATTCAGATGAATATCATTAATGAATGTTCCATCCATTAGGCAAAGTTAGTTGTAGAAGATAGGATATTGACACGGTCCTAAGGCATCACCCCATAAATGACAGTAATTAGAGGGTAAAAACATACCTTATAATGGAAAGCCCACTAACACCTTAACAAACTTGGTAACATCAGTTCAACAGCCTGTCACTAAGTGTCAGGGTATAGAGAGCACAAAGGCACCTGACAGCCCTGTAAACTAGCTCTGCCCAGAACGCTTACTCTGAATCTAATCCTGCTTCTAGTTTACAGAAATATAGGAAATGAAAATCAAACTAAATGGCACTAAAGAAGTGATCAGACAAAATTCAGAATGTGACAAAAAAGAGCCTGAGACAAGTTACCCAGGGATATTGGGAACAATTTCAGAAACTGAAACGTGGACTAGACATTAGATGATCTTAAGAAGTAATACTTAGCTAGTTGAGGTGTTATACACCTTTAACCCAGTGCTTGAGAGGCAGAGATAGGTGGATCTCACAGCCTTGTCTACAGAGTTTCAGGACAGCCAGGGCTACACAACCCTATCTAGAGAAAACAAGCAAACAAAAAGTAATAGTTAAGCCAGGCAGTGGTGATGGCGGTGCATGCCTTTAATCCCAGTATTCAGGAGGCAGAAGCAGTAGATCGCTGTGAGTTCTAGAACAGCTAGGGCTACACAAAGAAACCCTGTCTCAATCAATCAATCAATCAATCAATCAATCAGCAAAACAGAACAAAACACCGGGCTGGTGAGATGGCTCAGCGGGTAAGAGCACCCGACTGTTCTTCCCAAGGTGATAAGTTCAAATCCCAGCATCCACATGGTGGCTCACAACCATCCGTAACGAAATCTGGCGCCCTCTTCTGAAGTGTCTGAAGACAGCTACAGTGTACTTACACATAATAAATAAAATAAATCTTAAAAAAAAAAAAAAGTTTATATACGCCAGGAGTGGTGGCGCACGCCTTTAATCCCAGCACTTGGGAGGTAAGAAGCAGGCGGATTTCTGAGTTCGAGGCCAGCCTGGTCTACAAAGTGAGTTCCAGGACACCCAGGGCCATACAGAGAAACCCTGTCTTGAAAAATCAAAAAAAAAAAAAAAAAAAGAGTTGTACAAAACATTTATTGACCAGAATTTCCACTACAACGTACTAATGAAAACAGATACAACCCAATTATCCAAGATAGACTACTTTGTAATTACTACAGAATTTATTTTGGTATTTGAGACAGGATCTCATGTAACACAGATTGTCCTCAAACACCATTTTAACTTCTATTTCTGTATTTAAGGGAGAGGGGTGGCACTCAAACACAGAAGTCTAGCTCTCTTCTTTCACCTTGGGATTCTGCAGATCAAACTCAAGTCATCAAGTTTGGATGAAAAGAGCCTTTTCTCACTGATCTACTTCACTGTTTCCAAATTTAGTTGAGGTTGTTCTCAAGTTTCTAATATTTTTAAGGATTGAGATTATAGGTGTACTACAGGAAAAGCTAAAAAAAATTATTTTTTGCTTTATTTGCAGGCAGGATCTCTCATTGTAGTCCAGGCTCCTGAATGCTGGGACACCACCATTCTTAACTATATATTTTTATTTGTTTACTCATTTATTTATTTTTTTGGTTTTTTCGAGATAGGGTTTCTTTGTATAGCCCTGGCTGTCCTGGAACTCACTCTGTAGACCAGGCTGGCCTCAAACTCAGAAATCCCCCTGTCTTTGCCTCCCAAGTGCTGGGATTAAAGGCGTGCACCACCACGCCCAGCTCCTTTATTTATTTTACATAAGTTTATTTTTATCTCATGTGCTTGCTTACATCAGTGGTTCTCAACCTGTGAGTTTTGACCCTTTTGTGGGTTGAGTGACTTTTTCAGTGGTCGTGTAGGCTCACTGGAAAACACAAATATCTACATTATGATTCTTTTTTTTTTTTAAAGATTTATTTTATTTATTATATGTAAGTACACTGTAGCTGTCTTCAGGCATTCCAGAAGAGGGCGCCAGATCTCATCAAGGATGGTTGTGAGCCACCATGTGGTTGCTGGGATTTGAACTTACCACCTTCGGAAGAGCAGTCGGGTGCTCTTACCCGCTGAGCCATCTCACCAGCCCCTACATTATGATTCTTAACAGTAGCAAAATTAGTTATGGAGTGAGATGAAAATAATTTTAAGGTTGGGGGGGTTGTTACAACACGAGGAACTGTATTTAAGAGCACTAGGAAGGTTTTGAACCACTGGTATTCATGTACACTACATGCATGCCTGGTGCTAGCATTGGCCAGAAGAGGGCACTGGAAGCCCTGAACTGGAGTTACAGAAGGTTGTGAGCTGCCATTTAGGTACTGGGAACCAAACCTGGTCTTCTCCAAAAGCACTAAACACCCTTAACCACCGAGCCATCTCTCTAGACCTGTGTTTTTAACTGACTGGATGCATGTATGACATGTGTAGGTATATGACCTATAGTGCTGACATGTGTAGGTATATGACCTGTAGTGCTGACATGTGGAGGTATATGACCTGTAGTGCATATGTGGAGGTATATGACCTGTAGTGCACATGTGGAGGTCAGAAGCTCCTTCAGTTCCCTTCTTCCACTTTGATTTAGTTCAGGGGACTTACCTCAACCAGGCTAATGCAGCAAGTATTCATACTTGCTGAGCTATCTAGCTGGCCCTTGACTAAAAATTTTAATATATAGCTAAGTGGTGGTGGTGCACATCTTTAATCCCAGCACTCGGGAGGCAGAGGCAGGTGGATTTCTGAGTTCGAGGCCGGCCTGGTCTACAGAGTGAGTTCCAGGACAGCCAGGGCTGCACAGAGAAACCTGCCTCGAAAACCCAAAAAAAAAAAAAGAAATTGAGAGGATTGCTGTCTGTGAGTTCAAGGCTAGTCTAGGAAGCACTATGAAACCTTATCACAAAAAGAAACAAATAAGGGGCTGGAGAGATGGCTCAGCAGTTAAGAGCTCTGACTGTTCTTCTAGAGGTCCCAAGTTCAAAACACAGCACCCACATGGCAACTCACTGTCTGTAACTCCAGAAACTGACAATCTCATACAAACATACATGTAGGCAAAGCACCAATGCACATAAAAATAAAAAATAATAATAATGAAAAAAAAGAAACAAATAAGCAAACAAGAGAAGGAAAGATGAAGACTACATACTTCCCTCATTTGCAAATATGGAATACAAAAATCTCAAAACTTGAGTAGCTGAGTATGATGGTTTGAATGAGAATGGCCCCATAGTTTGAATGCTTGATCCCTCTTAGTAACTGTTTGGGAAGAACTAGGAGGTGTGGCCTTGTTGGGGAAGGTATGTCACTGGGGATGTGCTTTGAGTTTTCAAATGTACTGTGCCTCCCACTCCAATCTGGTGTCTGTCTATCTGTCTCTGTCTCTCTGCCTCTGTCTCTCCTGTTGTCTGTGGATCAGAATGAAAAGCTCTCAGCTATTGCTCCAGTGCCATGCTTATCTGCTTCACAACATGATGATCATGGATTAACCCTCTGAAACTATAAGCAACCCCTCTTAAATGTTTTCTTTTATAAGTTTCCTTGGTCTCTTCATAGCAATAAAAAGTAACTAAGACACTGGGGGTGTAGTTTAGTTAGAAGAGCCTGGCGAGCACAAAGAAAGCACTAAGTCTGTACCTAGCTAGCACTTATAAACATGGCATGGTGTATACCTGTTAATTCCAGCACTCAGAAGGCAAAGGCAGGTAGTTAAAAAATTCCTTCATCTTCTCACTTAGGAAGCAAAGGCAAGAGTATCTCTGTGAGTTCAAGGCCAGCATGTTCTACATGCCAAGTTCCATGCCAGCCAGTGATAGCCAGTGAGAAACTTGTCTTTAAAAAAAAAAAAAAAAAAAAAGTTCAGGCTCTGCCTCTGCTACATAGTGGTAAAGATCAGCCATATACAAATGAAACCCTATCTCAAAGAATCTCCCCAAAACTTAAGATGGTGCATATATACACTGACTACTGTACAGGGAAAGTGAAACAAAAACTTCATACTGAGCTAGGAAGATGGTTCACTGGGTAAAGTGCCTGCTGCACAAGCATAAAGTACTGAATGTGGATTCCTAACACTGATGTGAAAAAACTGGACAGAACAGTAAATGTCTGTAAGTCCAGCAGCAGTGAGAAAGCAGTAAGTGGATCCTAAGGGTTTGCTGGCTAGCCAGCCAGTCTAGCTAAAATGGCAGTCAGCTCAATGTTCAGTGTGAGATCCTAGAAAAATAAAGTGCAGACATTGAATTATTAATTCCAGGTTTACACACACACACACACACACACACACACACACACACACAAACACGGAGAGAGAGGGGGCTGATGAAATGGCTCACTGAGTAAAAGCATCTAATCATTATTTATATAACAACTTACATATTTACATATTACATATATTTACATGTATACATAATATATATTACATATATGTGTATGTATACACACACACACACAAATAGATATATATATATCTATATAGCCCTTGTAGCCTTCATAAAAGTAGAAGGAAAGAACTAACTCCACAAAGCTTTTAGTCACATGCCAGACACATGCATGTTATCCACACAATAGTAATAATATAATTTTAAAGTAATGACAATAAACAATATTAGATTACTGAAAGAAAGACAAAAATGTCAGAGATATAAAAAATCTTTAGAATAACTAGATAAGAAATATTAATAGATGTCAAAAAGAATTTCCTGTAAATCAATTTTTAAAAATCTCATTATAGGGGGGCTGGAGAGATGGCTCAGCAGTTAAGGGCACTGAATGCTCTTCCAGAGGTCATGAGTTCAATTCCCAGCAACCACATGGTGGCTCACAATCATCTATAATGAGATCTGATGCCCTCTTCTGGTGTATCTAAAGGCAGCTATAGTGTACTTACATATAATAAATAAACAAATCCTTAATTAAAAAAAAATCTCATTATAGAATGTTTAAAATGTATGCAAAAGTAAAAAACAAACAAAACCATACTATATGCCTATGTATTCATCATTCAGTTTCATTTATCAACATTTTTGTCAAAGCTATTTCATTTTATAACATTTTTGTTTTATGTCATTTGTTGAAGCTTAAAACATATCAAACAGCTGGGCGGTGGTGGCGCATGCCTTTAATCCCACCACTCAGGAGGCAGAGGCAGGCAGATTTCTGAGTTGGAGGTCAGCCTGGTTTACAGAGTGAGTCCCAGGACAGCCAGGGCTACACAGAGAAATCCTGTCTCAAAACAAAACAAACAAAACAAACAAAACAAACAAACAAACAAAACCAACCCAAAAAAAAAAACAAAAAAAACCACATTACACTATTTTACCTAAAAATTCTCTAACGAGCCAGGCCCAGTGGCACATCACATACATACCTTTAATCCCAGCACTTGGGAGACAGAAACAGGAGGATTTCTAAGATTGAGGGCAGCCTGGTTACATAGCATTTCCAGAACAACTAGGACTACAAAGAAGACCCTGTCTCGGGTCTGGTGAGATGGCTCAGTGGGTAAGAGCACCCCACTGCTCTCCCGAAGGTGATAAGTTCAAATCCCAGCAACCACATGGTGGCTCACAACCATCCATAACAAGATCTGGCTCCCTCTTCTGGAGTGTCTGAGGACAGCTACAGTGTACTTACATATAATAAATAAAATAAATCTTAAAAAAAAAAAAAAAAAAAAAAAAAAAAAAAAAAAAAAAAAAAAAAAAAAAAAAAAAAGACCCTGTCTCTAAAAAAACTTAGCAAAAATACTTCACATGAAAAGAATAAACTTTCTTTCTTTACCTGAACATATGTATGTGTACTAAATGCAAGTCTAGTCCAGGCAGTGGCCAGAAGGAGATATCAGATTCCCTGGAACTGGAATTTGTTTTGTTTCTCCATAAATTAGTTTGTAAATCGTCATTTGGGTTCTGGGAAACCCAGGCTCTATAAAAGCAGTAAGTGTTCTTAACCACTAAACCATAACCCCAACCCCAAACTTTCTTGTCAATACTGGTATTTAATAAACTCTAATAGCTAAAATTGTATTAGCTTGAGCTGAATACTATCCTATACATTATATGTGTATTTGAATATATAATTATGTTTCATACAAACTAAACTTCATTATTCTCACTTTGTAAACAAGTTTCCAGTGGCTCAAGGTCCCATCTAGTCACCAGTGGTGCCAGAATATAGCCTAGAAGTTGTACCAGTAGGACGGCTCAGCAGGTAAAGGTACTTGCCTAATGACCTGAGTTCAATATTTGGGACCCACATGGTGGAAGGAGAAAACTGATTCCTACAGGTTGTCCTCCACACACACACTGTGGCTGCACTTGCCTATGTACATGCAAACATGTGTACAAAGAAAATATAACAAAAAATAAATTAAAAACAAACCTAGAAGTTAAGTCTAAACTTTATTTTTTTCAACCACTAAAGTCTATTGCTTTCCTATTGTATTTCTAGCTATTCCTTGAAAATAGAATATAAATTGTAGTAATTTTTGGGAGAGGAACTGCTGAATAAGAAAGCAAATGGAAAAGATGGAAAAAGATGAACTGTGCCTTGCTTTGCATAAGAAATTTTCTTTTAACACCTCAAATGAAAAAGAAAAATATAACTAGATACCAGCACACCTCCCAGGTCATAAAAGAAGCCACCTCAGAGGGAGAAACAAAACATCCAGGCTTTTTTTCTTTTTTTTTTTAAATAAGCTTGAAGATGAACAATGAGCAAATCTCTTTAAAGTCAGCCCTCCAATGACATGGGTGAGAAAACGTCTTTACTTCCAGCAGACCTAATAGTTCAAACAAACAGACCCTCTCACAAGCAGGGGGCTAAGAAATGAACACCAGTGGTATCTGATTGCTTAATAAAATCTCGAGCAAAAACTAAATCAAATTATTATTTTTTTTTTTTTGGGGGGGGGGGTTCGAGACAGGGTTTCTCTGTATAGCCCTGGCTGTCCTGGAGCTCACTTTGTAGACCAGGCTGGCCTCGAACTCAGAAATCCGCCTGCCTCTGCCTCCCGAGTACTGGGATTAAAGGCGAGCGCCACCAAGCCCGGCAAATTATTTTATTTATTTATTTGTTTTTTGTTTTTTTTTTTTCGAGACAGGGTTTCTCTGTATTGCCCTGGCTGTCCTGGAACTCACTCTGTAGACCAGGCTGGCCTCGAACTCAGAAATCCACCTGCCTCTGTCTCCCGAGTGCTGGGATTAAAGGCGTGCGCTACCACGCCCGGCTGCAACTTATTTTTTAAAATTTCCGATTGGTATTAGCATTCTAGTCCTTTAAAACAAGAAACTACTAACCCAGGGCTTTTCAAGAGAAAGGAGTCTTAACTGCAGAACCACTTCCCCACGCCCTTCCTTAGAACAGCCCTGAGTACCTACACTCAGCACCTGTTCTACGGACCTTCTAGGACATCTTTCGCAAACATCTCGACTCTTCTCAAATACACACTGAAGAGTTCTTTCCTCATTAATCTAAGTGTTTCTTTAGAAAACTTATCAACATTTTAGTATAATGATCTTCTCTAGGCCATGAATTCCCACTGCAAGCCAAGAACCACTGCTTATGTCTCCAGTTGCTAATTTTCAAACTTAACACTTCTAAAAGTACTCTACAAAGTTGCTGAATAAGGACAGAAACTAAACAAAACAGAATACAGCATGACCTTTTATGGGAAGAAAATCTTTTATCAGTATAAAACCTCTCAACATTCCTTGTCATTAATTCTGCTCCTTTCTCTTTAGAAATTTCCCATCCGCCACTGGTTCAAATTGAAGAAAACAGTATAATCTCCACTTTGGCTTGCAATAGCTTCTATGAAGTACAGGGAGATAAGTTTGAAGGATCTAGAACATAGTTTAGACATTCAAGAGCTTGTAGTGAGAAGCCAAGATGCAGGATAAAGTTTGAAATGATTGCCTTTTATATTTAAAAGCAAAAGGCAACAGGAAAAAAGCCCCACATTTTAAAAGACCGGAAACAGTGATCAGTAAGGAACTTCACTTCATCCGCTTCTACTACATAACAGTCAAAACAAGAACAACAACATCCCCTCCCCAGTTCACAGCCCTCAACAACAGAGTCACTAGCCTGAACCCTTTCTCTAATGTTTGTTGTCCAAACCATTTTGCATAATTATCTGCTTAAAGAACCCTTTGAAATAAATCTTTGGACAAGGAAGTTTTCTTCTTCATCAGTTTAAGAAAATTCAAAACAATATCCCAGTTTAAGCTCATTACCATAGAAAGAAAATGCCTGAACCCATGTTTTATAAGCCATTCTTTGGTTACCATGTTACCTTGGTTAGAGTCCCCTGGATCTTCTATATGAGCAATGACTTTGCTGAGATAAATGTCCTTCTGTTTTTCTAGATCTGATTGTGAAAACATCCTTGAATAAAACAAACCAGGAAGAAAAACACCCATTAGAACCATGACTATAGTGCTTTGTAGGAAAGTCACATATTCAAAACAGGCAAAACATCCAACTTTCAGAGGCAAATTCTCTTTTAAGATCAGTGAGAGAAAAGATAATGTCAATTATACTACAAAACTGAAATCAAGTATACAGTGTAGAAGTAAAGGAAGAAAAAGAATAAAACCTCTGCTAACAAAGAAGAGCAGAAGGTCAAAATGAAGTCACTCCTAGAGAGAGAAAACATTTATTGAATAATTCAAGTTTAGTGAACTTGGTTGAGCCACATAGAAAAAGGTGATTAAGCTGAAAACTGGGGGGGAGGGGGGAACCTCCCAGCTTAATCTAGCAATTAGGGCAGTCATGCACGACCTCGGCAAGAGCAATTTCTTAGTCCTTGCTCATAATGATAGTTCTGTATGAAAAAGTCAGTGGATGAAAATTTGTCATCTATTAGTGTTCCAAACAGCCTGATTTGTGGGTTTTGGTGTAATTTCACTCTAAAGAATTCACAAAGTGAGGCTGGAGAGAGAGATCAGCAGTTAACAGTGCTGGTTGCTATTCTACAGAACCATTACCCACATAGCAGCTCACAACTGCAATGCCAGTCCCAGAGAACCTGACTCCCTCTTCTGGCTTCTGTGGACACATGGCACATAAATATAAATATAGGTAAAACACCCATACATGTAAAAAAAATAATAAAACTATCAACCAGAGCCTAACATTTGTGTTTTACATCCTATTGGGTGCAGATGCTCATAAAACACCCTGGCGGAAATATTGTAGAAATCAAATTTCCTAAGAGTTAGAATTGGAGCTATTATTTGCTTTCAAATGCTCTTTATTTTTGTTTTGATTTTGTACAAGTTCCTACCAAAGTTACAATTCAGTTCATTAAAGACATGCTTAAACCAGCAAAATAAAATAAAATAAACCTATCAAAAAAAGGAAAAAATTGATGAAGCTTTCATCAATTATGTAGAAAAAGCATTAAAACAGAACCCACAAAACTAAAATTTAGTATCAAATAACCTTGTCATTTATTAAATGTTTAAGTAAAAATATACCATAAGTGTATAATAAAAGTCTTTTCCAATTTTATTGTAATTAAATCAATCTGATTCAACATATAAAGTAGCTTTTCTAGTACACTCTACTAAAATGCCCATGTATAGATACTGCCATCTCCTGGCAACAAGAAAGTAAACTAAAAAGATGGCCTCAAACTGCAACCCTAACTAGTATTTGTCCCCAATAGTACAAGAAGAGAGGAAGCTAAATAATTATCTAAACAATTTTAGCCTTTTGTTAAAATTCTTACTTCCTATCAAATATGTGATCAGGCCTCCTCATACATGGAAATTTTGTGTTTATACAGTGTTGTATGTCTTTCAAAATAACCTTTTGAGGCTGTAGAGAAGGCACTGTTATCTTTATTTTTCCTGATACCAAAACTGAAGGGAGAAAATGATTTGCTTGAAATAACACAAACAGGTCAACTCAGAATTTTCAAGTTTGCTTAGTCCTGCTGCAGGATTTCATACCCTACCCCCAAAACATGGAAAAGAAAAGAAATGAAGAGCCGGGCAGTGGTGGGGCACGCCTTTAATTTCAGCACTTGGGAGGCAGAGGCAGGTGGATTTCTGAGTTCGAGGCCAGCCTGGTCTACAGAGTGAGTTCCAGGACAGCCAAGGCTACACAGAGAAACCCTGTCTCAAAAACAAACAAACAAACAAACAAACAAACAAAAAAAACAAAGAAAAGAAAAGAAATGAAAGAAAAGAAAGAAAACCACCAGAGACCAGAATGGTTCTACATTACATTACCTGGTTCTGGTTTGTAGAACAGGAATGACTTTGCCTAGTCTTCTCTCACCTTTCGCCTCCCCAGAATCCTTGTCAAAGGCATGCTGATTTGTTGTTGTTGTTGTTGTTGTTGTTGTTATTGTTGTTGTTTTCCAGTGCAGAAGGCAGGAATAGGACAGATAATTACTAGTTATATTTTTATAATTTGCAGTTGTTATCATTCAACTATAAAGCTCTCTGAGAATATAAAATTTTGGGGGGTAGGGGAGAGTTGAGACAGGGTTTCTGTGTGTAGTCTTGACTGTCCTAGAACTTGCTCTGTAGACCAGGCTGGCTCAAACACAGAGAGATCCCCCTGCCTCTGCCTTCTGAATGCTGGGACTGGAAGGATGTGCCACCACTGCCTAGGGAAAATATTCCTTTTTAATAAATGACTATCTTTAAATACTATGTATAACGCACTATGGTAGATTTAAAATGACAATTATAATTTTTTAAAAAGGAAAAAATTTTTCTGAAGATGGGATTATTTTATACAATATTCATTTAGGAGATTGAGAATCAAGCTCAGAAGCTAAATAGAGCCTATAGATACAGCTCACTTCTCTAATGTATGTGAGGCCTTGGTTTGGATCTTTAGCATTTAAAAGAAAACCAATTTAATAGAAAAATTAAAAAGCCTGAGCTAGATATGGTGACTCATGTTTGTAATCCCAGCACTTAGGAAGCAGAGGCGTGATTGCTGAAAGATCCAAGCAAGTCAGACTTACAGACTGAATTCCAGGCCAGCCACGTACCAGGCACTATAAATACATATTTTATTAATTCTTCCTGTAATGTACAGTAACATTTACTCAATTTATAGTAAGAATTATCAGGTGGATGGGTACAGCTTAGCAGTACAGTATATGACCAGCATGTCCAATGCACTAGGCTTAATCCTTATTATCAAAAAAAGAAAAGAAGTTTGCTGGGTGTGGTGGTGACACTTTAATACCAACACTCAGGAGGCAGAGGTAAGTTTCTCCGAGTTTGAGGCCAGCCTGGTCTACAGAGTGAGTTCCAGGACAGCAGGGGCTACACAGAAAAACTCTATCTAGGAAAAAAACCCCACAAAAACACAAATCAAAAGATAAAAGAAAAATAAGTTTGAAGACGCATCAAAGGTTGAAAAATGAAAGTAATGGTGTCAATCAGGAATCAAACCCTAATTCATTTGAACACAAATTCTGCTAACCTCAAACAAAATTATCATTGTGGTATATATGATGTCCACAGGGGAGGTTTTATATATTTACTTTTTAAAAAAGATTTATTTATTTATTTTATGTATATGAGTACACTGTAGCTGTGTTCAGACACACCAGAAGAGAGCACTAGATCCCATTACAGATGGTTGTAAGCCACCATGTGGTTGCTGGGAATTAAATTCTAGACCTCTGGAAGAGCAGTCAGTGCTCTTAACCACTGAGCCATCTCTCCAACCAGTTTTATACATTTTATATATGGAAGTTAAGTAGATAGGAATTCTTTCTGAATGAAAATAACTTCATTTCTACTATGTCTTGAAAAAATATACTTACTCTGTTTGATGAACTGGACACAACTGGAATTCTCACTTCACAACCTGATTTATGTGATCCACTATTTTTCCTGTTGGGTACCTCTGAATGGTTGGAGATCTGAGAGAACACAGGGGTAGGTTTCTTACTTTCAGGCATATTTTTATCAGAGGCAGTTTGTTCGATGTTATTGTTTGAAGGAGAAGAAAGCAGGGGCCCATCCCAAGCAGAGTTATTGGGACTGACCCCTTCAGGTTCAGTGCAACGTTTACTCTCATTAGGATGAAGGTCATCTTCTCTCGTCCGTTCCCGAAGGGAGGCAGGATTTTCCGTTTCTTTGGAGGAATCGATCTTGTCTTTATCAAGCACAGGATCACAAACTGTTGGATTAAATGGTGCAACAACAGTTACTTTTATAAGATTCTTTTCAAGTACAAAGTGTCTGTTTAATGATTTACTAGGAGTTGGTCCATGACCAGCTGATGTACTTAGGTGAGGTAGTTTTCGGAAGCCAGGGGTTTCAGCTGCTGCTCCCAAGCTGTACAGAGAATTTTCTTGAGGAGTATCAGGTAGAATTTGACTCTTTCTCGATCTATACTCATTTTGCCCACCATCATCATCCTTCAAGAGCATCTCAATCTCTTCCTCTGTGAAACTGAAATGGCCATCATCTTCTTCTCCATCAGAAAACTCCAACAAAGAGTCATCCAATTCATCTTCATCCAAGGAACCCCAAGAAAAGGAGGCATTGTCTTTAGGCAGAAAAGAGGTACCAGAAGACTGTTCAGAGGGCAAGAGTGAACACGTCATATCTGGAAAAATATGAGGAAGTTTTGTTGAAGAACAAGATCTTAAACCAACTCCAATCTACTATATGTATACAGGAGGCATCCTAGGATCTCAAATGCTGTGCTTGCAGTGACTTGTAACTTGAGAAATAATTATTTAAGATATTTAATCTTACTAGCATTATGAAAATAAATGTTTAAATAAGATACTTTTGATTTGGGTTGGTGAGACAAGCACTTACTACTAGTAAAGCATAGTTAAAATGATTTTGTGGAAAGTAACTTGGCAACACCGTCTGATTTACTAATCTCACTTCTGCAAGTTTATCAGACTGAACTACCTACTACAAATGCACATGAAAACACCGGGATGTTCAAATCAGTATTCAAAACAGTTAAATATTTGAGGCACCCTAAATGTCCACCTCTAAGAGAAATGTTCAATAAAATCATGTTCATGTCAAAAACATTTTTCAACTACTTAAAAGCACATTAAAGTAGATTTATATGTACTACCATAGAATGACTATAATATTTAAGCAAAATATATGTTTTGTGAAATGTTTTAGACATGATGCTTTAATCTCCAGTTCTCAAGACTGAACCTGGAGCCTCATGCAGGCTATACAAGCCCTCACATCCCCAGGCTACTTCTTACGTTTTAATTTTAGATTGAATTTCACTAAGATGCCCAGACTAGATCTAACTTGCTCTATAGCACAACCAGGCCTTGAATTTGCAATCCTCCTGCCACAGTCTCCACAGAAGCTGGGATTCCAGGCTTGTGACCCAACTGAAACATACACTCATACACACACACACACACACACACACACACACACAAATATATATTTTGAAATGAAAATAAAATTTTAAAAAATCATGAGAGGGAAGTAGATAGATAAATGTTGTTGAGTATAGGTGGTACATGCCTTTAATCCCAGCACTCAGGGGGTAAAAGCAAGAGAATGTTACAGGTAAGCCAAAGCTATACAGTGAGACCCCATTTCAAAAAACAAAAATTAAAAAAGATGTCTTGCATACTGTGTGGAGCTGCTGGAGCAATCTCTGCCTTTGCCACGAGACCAAATGGAAAAAGGTTTCAACTCTTGCTGGCTGTTCCTTCCAGGAGACTTGTCAAAGTGATTGACTCCCACCTTCCTGCAGGCACAAAGAAAATTAAAGGATCTTCTCATCACTTTCAACCCGATAATTACAAAGTCAACTGCATTATGCTTCAAGGTGTTCCATCTATTAATTTTGATCTTGATTTTTTAAAAATACCAGCAAGTTGGATTATTTTCAGTGAAGAACACCAAAGAAAAATCTTTAGAGGAAAAAATTATGCAACTAAGAACTGGCTTAGTTCCTCCCAACAACTGGCACTTTCTTATGACTGCTGTCGGCTTTAGTTGGGTAAATAAGGACTAGGAGTCCTAAGACCTAAGATCTGGCTCTGTCACTAACTAGTCCTAACCATTTAAGTCACTTAGCCATTTGGACTTGTTCCTTGTAAAATAGAAAAGGGTTGGAGGAGGAGGATGAAGCACTGTCAAAGATTTTAACCAAATCAAGCCACTTCCTCATTTTCAATAGATATAAAATACAAACAAAAAGTCAGCAAAGATATAAATACAAAAATTGTTGCTTATTATCAATTAGAGTCAAGTGTCAACATCATTTAACTCTTTTTCTACATGAATGTTTACTTGTATAATTAAAACTTAGTGTGGTGGTTAGGGATGTGGCCGAGTAGTGTTTGCTTAGCATACATAGTGGGCTGGGATTATTGGCACACGCCACTATACCTACTTTATGTGGTACTTACTGGGGACCACTCAGTGGAGCACTTTGCTAATGATAGGCAAGTGCTTGTTTTTTGAGGTAGAGTCAATCTCATACAGTTCAGGCTGGCATCCAAATCACTATGTAGTAGAAGGGAACTCCTGATCCTCCTGCATCTCCCAAGTGCTAGGATTAAAGGAATGTACATCTTCACTTGGCTTCCTTTATAGCCTGTTTCTTTGTTTTTTTTCAAGACAAGGTTTTTCTGTGTAGCCCTGGCTGGCCTGGAACTCAGAGATCTTCCTGCCTGTCTCTACCTCTTAGGAGGGATTAAACACGTGAGCCAACAGGTTCCGCCCAGCACCCAGGGTTTCTTTGTATAGCCCTGACTGTCACATACTTGATTTGTAAACCTGGCCTGGAATTCAAGAGATCCACCTGCCTCTGCTGTTTATAGCTTCTTAAACTAAAATTCCCTTTACTTTACCACACCCCATACCACACCTGAACTTTCAGGGTTTTTTTTTGGGGGGGGGGGGGTCGAGACAGGGTTTCTCTGTATAGCCTTGGCTGTCCTGGAACTCACTCTATAGACCGGGATGGCCTTGAACTCAGAAATCCGCCTGCCTCTGCCTCCCGAGTGCTGGGATTAAAGGCATGCGCCACCATGCCCGGCTCTGAACTTTCAGTTTTAATTCAGACATTCATTCAACAGTAATTTTCCAAGCTACAACCATCAAATAATTACGCTACATACTTTGTCTCTATGATTTTTAAGAAATAAAAATATGATTCCCAATCTCCCAGAACATATAATTTTTTGTTTGTTTTTTTTTTGTTTTTTGAGACAGAATTTCTCTGTATAGTCTTGGCTGTCCTGGAACTTGCTCTTTAGACCAGGCTGAGCTTGAACTCACAAAGATCCACCTGGCCGGGCGGTGCACGCCTTTAATCCCAGCACTCGGGAGGCAGAGACAGGCAGATTTCTGAGTTTGAGGCCAGCCTGGTCTACAAAGTGAGTTCCAGGACAGCCAGGGCTATACAGAGAAACCCTGTCTCGAACAAACAAACAAACAAACAAAACAACAACAACAACAACAACAAAAAACAAAGTTCCACCTGCCTCTGCCTCCTAAGTGCTGGGATTAAAGGCATGCTCCATCATGCCTGGTAACATGTTAGGCAAGAAAATACCAAATATTAAGTTCTAATATGAGAGAATATAAAGTGGTATAGACAATAAAGAAGCACTAAAAAGAAAGGAGGGGTGAATACAGCATTTTATACTTAGAGGGGATCTAGTTAAGCATAGTGCTACATGCCTTTAATTCTAGCACTCAGGAAGAGGCAGGCAACCTCTGAGTTCAAGGTCAGTTGATGTGCAGAGTGAGCCAGACAAAGCTATACAGGCTCAAAACAAACCCTGCATCGTTTCGTTTTGTTGTTGTTGTTATTTGACAGCAGTAACTTCTAGGCCTTCTAAATTGAGTATGCTTGCTAATATACTATGGATTCTATAAATACTAAAGATCAACTTTATTACTTGGAAAAAATAATTGAACCTAAAATGCACCAGAAGCTGCTCTAGATCTCACAGATGTCATCCACCATCCAGAGACACATAATTAGCTCCTCTCATAATGTCCCAAATGGCAAAAGCATCAAAAACAATACCATATTCATATACACAAAGAGATAGACAAATACATTTTAACTCATACAACCAATTTTCTTTGCAACTTTAGTTCCTGAATTTCAAGAAATTTTTTTCAAAAATTCTTTTTAAGTAAAACATAAAAGCCTAGCATAGTAGTATTAGGCCTTTAATCTGAGCACTCAGGTGGCAAAGTCATGTGGATATCCATGAGTTCAAAGCCAGCCTGGTCTACAGGACAGCCAGGACTATAGACAGAAACCTTATCTCAAACAAACAAACAAACAGCTTGTAGGTAACTTCCATGGCTAGCCCTCCTCCCTCACATTTACCAACCCCACTGCTAATCTCTTATTCCAGCCTTCTCTCCTTTACTAGATCATTTTGAAATAATCTCAGGTCATCACACCGTTTTAATTATAAATTCCTTATCCTAAAATATCCTGCTCAGGGGCTGGAGAAGAGGTGCAATGGTTAAAAGCACTGGCTGCTCTTCTGGGGGCCTAGGCACCATTCCCAGTGCCTGCATGGCGGTTCAATCTACTGTAACACGGTGCCCAGACATACATGCAGGCAAAACATCTATACACATAAAAAAGAATAATAAAAAATTTAAACTCCTGCTCAATTTTCTAATTATCTTTTTCATATTTTTCAGGCTTAAGGACATTGTCAGTTTCAGGCCAGTCTGGGCAACAGAGTGAGACCCTGTCTCAAAAAGCAAACCACAGGGACTGGTGAGATGGCTCAGCGGGTAAGAGCACCCGACTGCTCTTCCGAAGGTGATAAGTTCAAATCCCAGCATCCATATGGTGGCTCACAACCATCCGTAACGAGATCTGGCGCCCTCTTCTGGAGTGTCTTTAGACAGCTACAGTGTACTTACATATAATAAATAAAATAAATCTTTAAAAAAAAAAAAAGCAAACCACAACAATAAACTTTAAGTTATAAAGCCAGTGAGAAAGATATACCAAATACACCTATAAAGTAGGTGTAATATTCTCCACCTATAAGTCTCAAATATTCCCCACCTATACAATAGGAAACCTCATAGTCCAGTAGTCTCGTGAGGTTATTACAAATATGAAGAAAGACATGAACATAAGGCACTTAATCCACTAACTATGGTTATTTCATCCCACCACCTAAATCCATCCCAAAGAGCCTTAAGCACAAGAATGATAGGAAAAAAGGCTAAACTGGCAAGAAACTTCTCCAGACCCGATTTAGAAATTATTCAGTATGATCTACTTAGTGAAGCACTTAACCATATTGTCAGTAAACTAATTTAGGACCAGACTGGATGGGTAACTTGAAATATCAGGTAAATTCTTCAAATTAATGGCCCATGAAGTAGCTTGTATTAGAGGCACTGGGCTAAAACTCAATGACCTCGGCAATTCATTTAAGTCTCTGAAAAAGGCAGACACACTGGCAATCACTTATCTGTATTTCCAGAAAGTTGGTGGGGGAGGCAAGAGGATGAGACGTTCAAAGCTACCTGAGGCTTCATCTCAAGTTCCAAACCATAGGGGCTACACAGGACAAAGGTGGGAGAGAAAGGGAGGGAAGCCTTCAATACGGCAGGACATGGAGGCCCTTGCCTTTCATCCCAGCACTTAGAGGAGAGAGAGGCGGGTGCATCTCTGAGTTCCAGGCCAGCCTAGTCTATACAGCAAGTTCCAGGCTAGTGGTACACAGTAAGACTCTCATAATCCCCATAATAATAATAAACATCGTGAAGCTCTTCAGTGAAGTTTCACAATTACCCCTCTCGCATGCTACATCACCTGCCACTCTTGGCACTTGCCTGGTAAATCTTTCAAACATGGAAGCTTCTTTATTTTTCAGGGACGAATATTTTCCTATTTCTAAATTCTCTAAATTCTGCTCCACATCTCTGTGTGACCCGATTCTGTCCTTCCATTTCCCTCACCTGTCCACCCCCGTCTTCACACTTTAGTGTACCACCCCCTCTCTGTTCTCTAACCTCCTGGTTGCAACCTCAGAAACTGGTTCCCCCATCTATTTTTATCTTACCTCAAAAAACCTACTGCCTATTGGCTTCGTGCACAAAGCCTCATTCTATTCAGGACAGTAAAACGCCAATGCCAAATGTATACTACACATCCTCGTTCAAGACTCTAAAAACAAAACCACTCCCCAACTGGGCCTGATATGTAGTACCAAAAGCAAGGATCATTTTGCAGAAGGGGCGCACGGGGGTGGGGGGGTACTTCTCATTGGCCTTTGATTTCCAACCTCTCCTAAACACAATACACGTGAAGCAAACATCCACCAAAAAAGAATGTATCACTAAAATGAGCCCCTCCCAATTTTTTTTTTTTTTTGAACAAAGGGAACTGACTTTATCAGAAAGAATTTGCAACTCCCGCTGGGCTAGCTGCAAACACTGTAAAATGGAAAGACAACCCGGTCTGAAAATCTCTGCTTTAGGTAACAATTCCCCCAGACTAGGGAGCCAAGGATTCCCACACAGGCCCAGGCAGCAGATTTTTCTAAACTGAAGCAACAGGTTTCTTTTACAAGAATAGTCTATTAAAGCCTGGGGCTCTTAACAACCACGGGGGGAGTGGGGATGAGGGCAGCCGGTGACCTCCGTCCTCCTTTGGTGGCCCTCTTCAGGGCTCACCTTAGGTGTCTGCAGCATTCCCTGCGGCCTTGGATGAAACCCAGCAAGGGTGGCCCAGGGATGCCTTGCGAGGATGCCCTCGGGCCTCCCCGTCGGGAACCCTGCCCGCCCGCCGCGCCTGCCCGCCGCGCCCAGGGCCTCTCTGCACTTCCCTCCTCCTCCCACTCAGGAGAGCGAGTCCTCGCCTCCCCGCGGATAGCGGGAGGAGCGCGTGTTCCCTCCGCGCCCCTCCCCCCCGGGGCGACCCAGGTCCCCCACCCCCCACCCCCGGCCGGCACCGCCAGGGCACCCGACCTCGGGGGCGTGGGGGGGACAGATGCCGACAGCCACACCTCGGCAAGCTGCGGCCCGCGGTCGCCCGGAGTGGGTCGCCCTCTCCCGCCACGACGTGCCGCGGGAAGCCCGCCATGCCCGCTCTCCCTAGCAACAGCCTCCCGCGGGGGGAAGGCAGGCACCGGGAGAGGAAGACACCCCCCCCTTTCCCCACGGGCACGGCCGGCGGCCCGAGGACCTGACAGCTCCCTTCTCATCGGGGATGAGGGGCGTCACTCGCCCACGGAGGTGGAGGTGGGGTGCAGGGACAACCTCCCCGCCCGCCATCACCTCTGGCGCGAGAAGCAGCCCTTCTCTCAGCGAGCCGAGCTTCCCTACTCCTCACGGGGCAGACGATGAACGCGGCCCTGTGGAGAAGCAACAGGCGCCCCCCCACACTCCCCACCCCCCGGACCCCTCGCCTAGACGACGGGTGCCGACCCTTACGTCCCACGCCCGCTCTTCACCTCCGGAAGCCGGGCCAAAAGCCTGGGCGAGCGGCAGCACCTTACTCCGCCCCCTGCGCCATTTTATCGCCCCCTTCACGACCTCCCCCACCCCGAGGCAGCGGGGCCAACACCAGGGGGAGGGCGAGCAAGCAGTGATTGGCAGGAAACCGCCCCGCCCCTGAGAGGTATGCGTCACGGGCGGCCTTCCTAACCCCGCCCTCAGCTCCACCTACACTGTGGTGTTTTTTTTTTATGGTTCCGCCCCTTCCTGTTTCATCGATTCTCTCGACTCTCTGCTGCTCCTGACTCGACGCAGCTCGGGGAGAGGAGGGAACAGAATCTAGGCCTAGCAAGCGGAGCGACGAGCTCAGCTGATGCAACCCGACGGGACTGCCGTGACAGTTCCCGGCACGCGGAGACGGCGGCGAACGAGGAAAGGGCGCGGGTGCCGGCTGAGCGCGGGAAACCGAGACAGCGGAGCCATGGGTGATGCTCCAAGCCCTGAGGAGAAGCTGCACCTTATCACCCGGAACCTGCAGGTCGGGCCTTGGGGGTTGGGATGCGCCGTTGGGTACCGAGGACTTGAAGTCCCATGATTCCCGAAGCCAATCCCGAAAGGTGTAGGGCCGCGTTCTCCGCGCCTGGGCGGCTCTACGGCCCTCTCTGCTAGTTGATCAGTCAAGCAGCCATTCTCAGGGTGCAAGAGAAACTCCAGTGGGCTCACCCTTTGTGTGCACGTAGCTTGTGCTCTAGTCATTCTGGGATTGGGAGCCTCATTCCACCCATCCTATTCAATGCCGGGAGCACTGCTAGGCTCTAGGGAGTCAGGGCCATGTCCTCCCAGGGCTCTGGCAGAGAGAACCGGAAATTTAAAAGGACCTATAACCCAAACCACTTAAATAAAACACGTACTGAAAGTTCCTATGACTGAAGTTCTGAAAAGAAATAGGGGCGAGCTAGCCGAAGAGATGGCTCTGAGATAGAAAGAAAGTACCGCTCTTAGAGAAGACCGGTTTCAGTTCCCAGCACCCATGTCAAGCTGTTCGGCACGGCCTGTATCAGGGGATCTGACGTCCTCTTCTGGCTTCCGTGTGTGTGTGTGTGTGTGTGTGTGTGTGTGTGTGTACACGCGGGCACTGAGAACTGCATTTCAGACAGAAGGAAGACCCAAAGGGAGCGAGAACATTGTGGTACAGAGAGAAGGCTGGGGCTTAGCTCCGTGGTAAAGCAGGGGTGAGGCCCTGGACGCAGCCTTCAGAGCCCTCACACACCCTTTGTCCAAGGACACTGATTTAAATGGAGTAGAGCAAGCCCAGTGCTGCTCGGCCACAACTCCCTGCCTGCAGAACCGTCTCCATCCCTGCCTCCCCGTGCCTCTGATGTTCCTCCACAGAACCTATCGCTGTCATTTGACTTGTTCTCTAAGGAGAGGCAGGTAGGAGCCAAGTCATGAGGGGCTTGTAAACTTTGTTTTACAGGCCAGATAAAGACTGGACTAGAATTACGCTAAGGGCGGTTGTACCACCAAGCTTTTTTTTTTTTTTTAATTTACCTATCCTGGGTGTGGTGGTACATGCTACCTGTAATCTTAATACCCGAGAGTCAGAGACAGGGGGGTGGCTGCAACGTGGAGACCAGCCTTGTTTACGTAATGAGTTCCTGGGTAGGTAGGGTTCAATACAGAGACCCTGTCACTAAGAACATTCACCTCTTCGAAGGGTACATTTTAGTCAGTTCTTGTATATGCACAAGGTTAAAGTTCTAGAATGTTTTTATTCCCAACTCCTTTGACCCCTAGAAAAATGTGAACCAGCCTGAGCATGTGCCTGTAATCCCAGCAAGTAGGAAGTGGAAGCAAGAAGATCCAGAATTTAAGGCCACTTTCGGTGACATGGCTGAATTCAAGGTCATCAGGGGCTTCACAAGACCCTCAGTGGAAGAAAGGAAAGAAATCAAGAAAAAGAAAAACTTGTACCATTAGCTATATATACTACCAGTTATTCATCCTTGTCCCCCAAGTACTGATCTGCTTTCTGTCCCTAAGTGTATACCACTCCCGGGCGGTCCTGATGCCTAGAGTCAGATAAGATGTGCCCCTTGGTGTCCTTTCACAGAATGGTGTTACACAAAGTCGTCTGTGATTTCATTTCTCTCAGAATTTCATCCCTCATATTTTCTTTCTCCCTCCCTCCTGTCCTTGCCTCCCTCCCCACCGCCGTTCTCTCCTTTTCCCTGCACTCCCCTCACGTCCAGGCCCCCTTCCCTTCCCAACATATCCTTTCCTACCCTCTTCCTTCTCCTCCCCAAGCTTGCTGTGTCCCTCTTCATCCCACTGGCCTTCTCTGACCTTTGGTCTCTACCAAGAAACTGCTTCCCTTATAGGAAAGGGCTCTGGTGTGTGGGAAAGAATTAGAGGGAAGCAGACACCAGGGAATAAAGGCACCCTGAAGGCAGAGAGGGAGAGCGAGCGGTGCCCAGACACTTGTAGAGATGGGAACATGGCCACTGAGACACATGTCTCTGCTCTTTATTGTGTTTTGGTTTCAAGACAAAGTAACCCTTTTTAAAGAAAGAAAATCAGAGGCTGGAGAGATGGCTTGGTGGGTAAGAGCACTTGCAGTTTTTACAGAGGACCCAAATTTAATTTCTTTTTCTCTTTTTTCTTTTTTCTTTTTTTTAAGAATTATTTATTTAATGTATATAAGTACACTAGCTATCTTCAGACACACCAGAAGGTGGCATCAGATCCCATTACAGATGGTTGTGAGCCATCATGTGGTTGCTAGGAATTGAACTTAGGACCTCTGGAAGAGCAGTCAGTGCTCCTAACTGCTGAGCCATCTCTCCATCCTACCCCAAGTTCAATCTCTAACACCCATATTAGGTGTCTTACAGTCACCAAAAGGGTTCTAATGCCTCTGGCTTCTGCAGGCACCTGCACTTATACACACATACCCGTACATAGATACACATAATTAAAAAAAAAAAAAGTCTTTAAAAAGAAAAGAAAATGACACCTATTACCAGCTACCAAGGCTCAGGGCAGATATCTGGGACCTAGAAGCCTCTTGTCTCCTCTCTCTTAGGCCTGTACCTCAGGCAAGAGTAGTTGGCTCTGGTCTACCTTTAAAATAGATTTACATACAAATCTGCAGTCTGCTTTTCTTGTTCTTTTTTTTTTTTTTTCCTTTTCTGTTCTTTTCTTTTTTTGGTTTTTCAAGACAGGGTTTCTCTGTGTAGCCCTGGCTGTCCTGGAACTCACTCTGTAGACCAGGCTGGCCTCGAACTCAGAAATCCACCTGCTTCTGCCTCCCGAGTTCTTGTTCCTTTTTGAGATTAATTAATATTCCATTATATGAAGATACTAATTTGTATTTATCCGTCATCAACTGATGGACTGGAGTTATTCTGGTCTTTTTTTTTAATTATCATTTATTTTTTGTGACAGCTTGCATCAGTGGTTGAATTAAGGAATTAAAAGAAGGATATTTCAGGCCAGACGTGGTGGCGCTCGCCTTTAATCCCAGCACTCGGGAGGCAGAGGCAGGCGGATTTCTGAGTTTGAAGCCAGCCTGGTCTACAAAGTGAGTTCCAGGATAGCCAGGGCTATACAGAGAAACCCTGTCTCGAAAACCCAAAAAAAAGAAAGATATTTCTTCTTAGAGTGGTTTAGGTCAGGAAAGAAGGCAAAATTTGAATTCCCTACTTCTCTCGCTGTGTCTTCTGTCTGTCCAGGTTGTGGTCTGTGGCCTGTCTGTCATCTTTCTGGTGTGCATCTGATGTCTGTTTCTGTTGCCTGTCCCTGTTACTCTCTGTTTACTGGACAGCACAGAACTATGGCATAGGAAGGGAATGAAGGACACTTTACTAGAAAGATGTTTAGCAGAGTTTTACAAAAGAAGAATTTATTTCATTGACTCAGAAGAGTGGCCAAAGCCTCGCACAGTGGTTATCATCCGTGTTGCCTGCAACATTTGTGGGGTTTTGTTCCTTTCTACTTCTTCACTGTCTTCAGTAAGTGACTAACACACACACACACACACACACACACTCACACACACACTCACTGTTCTGGGTCAGGGGCATGGGAGAGTGAGTAAAGCTTGGGCTGTGAGTGAAAGCTGTCTGTATGAGGAATTCAGAGTAGGTAAGGTTGGTTACATTGTTCTCTTAAAGACAGGTTAGACAGGTTAAACTTACACAGGCTGAGTGCACTGTAGGGCAGCAGAGTGGGTACACAGTGATCTCAAGGCACTCCACTGCTAGGTCTAGAAAAGGGTCCTTCTGTTTGAGAGCAGGCAGTATTTTCAGAAGCGGTTATTACTACACGGTCGCTTTACACAGTCTCAGACACCTGGCTTTGCTTGAAGCTTTTGTTTGGGACACAAAGTCCTGAGACAACTCAGCAATTAAGAGCATACACTGCTCTTGCTCTTGCTAGGCCTAGTTTCCAGTGGCCACATCAGGTGGCTTACAACTCCCAGAAATCCGCCTGCCTCTGCCTCCCAAGTGCTGGGAGGAAATCAATATTAAACCCACTCTTCTTCTTTCACAACAGGAGGTTCTGGGGGAAGAGAAGCTGAAGGAGATTCTGAAGGAGCGGGAACTTAAAATTTACTGGGGCACGGCCACCACGGGCAAGCCACATGTGGCTTACTTTGTACCCATGTCTAAGATCGCTGACTTCTTGAAGGCAGGGTGTGAGGTGAGAACCGGGGCTGTGAACCAAGCAGTTGTCATTGTTAAATGACCAAATACTTAACAAGGGTGGGGGTTGGGAAGTGGGCGGAAAGTGTTGGGGCCAGTTTACAATTTGGTGGCCTCTTAATGAATTTGTCCAGGTAACCATCTTGTTTGCGGACCTCCATGCATACCTGGACAACATGAAAGCCCCCTGGGAGCTTCTAGAACTTCGAACCAGTTACTATGAGAACGTGATCAAGGCCATGCTGGAGAGTATTGGCGTGCCCTTGGAGAAGCTCAAGTTTATCAAAGGCACTGACTACCAGCTCAGCAAGTAAGCTCTTGATCGCTCCTCGGACTTCTGGTGCTCTTTGCTAATTACAGGGCTGTGGAGTCCAGGCACTCTTTAAATTTGGGTTGTAAGCTACTTGATACTATCTGTTATGAACCATTAAATAGTTTATACCCTTTGTTGGTTTAATCCACCCAACAAAAATATACTGGGTGGGAAACGCCTAGATACTGTTCTGTTTGCTACAGATATAAATGTAACCCTAACAGAGCCTCCGCCTTGAAGTGCATAACTTTTGGGAAAAAGGTGGAAGCACCCAGCCTCCCTCTCTTTCAACCTCAGCAAATAATGATAAAAGAAATGTGAGAGGAGGATCTTTACCTTCTTCCAGCTGTTCTTACATGGTGGTACATAGGATGCTGTATTAGTCGGGGTTCTCTAGAGTCACAGAACTTATGGATAGTCTCTATATAGTAAAGGAATTTATTGATGACTTACAGTCTGCAGTCCAATTCCCAACAATGGTTCAGTAGTAGCTGTGAATGGAAGTCCAAGGATCTAGCAGTTACTCAGTTCCGCACGGTGAGCAGGCGAAGGAGTGAGAGCTAGTCTCCCTTCTTCCAGTGTCCTTATATGGTTTCCAGCAGAAGGTGTAGCCCAGATTAAAGGTGGGTGTCATCACACCTTTAATCCCAGATGACCTTGAACTCGGAGATCTCCCTGTCTTAATCTTCTGGAATCCATAGCCACTATGCTTCAAGATCTCCATACCAAGATCCAGATCAGAAACTTATATCTCCCAGCCTCCGGGTTAGGGTCACTGGTGAACCTTCCAATTCTGGATTGTAGTTCATTCCAAATATAGTCAAGTTGACAACCAGGGATAGCCACTACAGATGCTGTGCCATCTCACATCAGGGACATGGTACATGGGATGCTGTACCGTCTCACATCAGGGACATGGTACATGGGATGCTGTACCATCTCACATCAGGGACATGATACATGGGATGCTGTACTATCTTACATCAGGGACAGATTTGGACATTGGTGGCTTTTGATAAAGAAGGAGGCATCCTGAGATACCAAGGGGTGACTATACCTTAAAATAACTGCTGTCATGTGCACACCATTACTTGTGAGAGTCAGTTTTAAAGACATAAATATTGAATGTTAAAATATGCTCTTGGGGTGTGGAGTGTCTGAGTGTCTGAGAAGTGGAGCACAGGTGACTGCTTGGCCCTGAGAGAGTTGAGTCTCAGAGCAGGTGCAGTGAGACAAGGTATACCAAAGCACAATCACAGAAGGCTAAAGAACGATCTGCTTTAAAATGAAGGCTTCCTAAGCCAGGCGGTGGCACCTGCCTTTAACCCCAGCAGTTGGGGTGGGGGGGTAGAGGTTAGAGGATCTTGAGCTCAAGGACAGCCTGGTCTACATAGCAAGTCCCAGCAGGCTTCTGAGGGTGTAGAGATGGCTCTGTGGGTAAAGCACTTGTATTTGTAGAGGACCTAGGTTTAATTCCCAGCACCTACATGTTGGTTCACAACCATCTGGTTCAGGGATCTGGTGCCCTTTTCTGACTTCTGTGGCACCAGGTAAACATGTGGTACATATACATACATATATGCAGTCAAAATAATACTTTATCATCCACTAAGATAAAGTAAATCTTTAAAAAAAAGAAAAATTTTCTGAACCACAGAAATATATCTATAGTTAGAGCACTTACTACGGCTGGTGAGATGGCTCAGTGGGTAAGAGCACCCAACTGCTCTTCCGTAGGTGATCCGAAGGTGATGAGTTCAAATCCCAGCAACTACATGGTGGCTTACAACCACCCGTAATGAGATCTGACGCCCTCCTCTGGTGCGTCTGAAGTCAGCTACAGTGTACTTATGAATAAAAATAAATGAATCCTTGGACCGGAGAGAGCAGGGACTGAGCAAGTGGGACCGACCGGAGTGAGCGGGGCCGAACCGGGCCAGCCAGAGCGACGGGGTTGACCGGAATGAGGGAAAAAAAAAAAAAAAGAGCACTTACTAGCTGGGCAGTGGTGGCGCATGCCTTTAATCCCAATACTTGGGAGGCAGAGGCAGGCAGATCTCTGAGTTTGAGTCCAGCCTGTTTGAGTCCAACCTGGTCTACAGAGTGAGTTTCAGGACAGCCAGGGCTACACAGAGAAACCCTGTCTCAAAGGAAAAAAAAAAAAAAAAGCACACTTACTACTCTTTGGTAGTTAAAAAGCATAAGCCGTAAGCCAGGTATGGTGATGCATGGCCTAATCCCACCAGTTGGGAGGCAGAATCAAGTGGCTCTATGAGCTCACGGCCAGCTTACTCTACAATCAAGTTCCAAGCCAGCTAGAGCTAGAGAGTGAGGCCCAGTCTCAAACAAACTCATTAATTTAAAATGTAGATTATTTAATAATTAAACTCTGAGTCTCAAAGGATGATGGTAGAGCATACACTTGCTATTTATAAAGCCCTGGGTAGAATTTCCAGCATCATCCCATTTCAAATTAAGACCTCCACTACATCAGAAGTAAAATTTAAAAAAAAACTCAAGCCATAGGCCAAGGTGTAATTAGCACACAAAAGTTCTTGGTTTCAATCTCATACGCGTGTGCACACACACTACAATTGGCCAAAATCCTTATGATATATACAACTGGCCAAAGATTAATATCTAGTATTTCAAAAATTATAGAATCAGTGGGCATAGTAGTATACACCTTTAAAACTCAAGAGCCAAAAACAGGCTAATTTTTATGAGTTCAAGATTAGTCTGATCTATATAGTTCTAGGCTAGCCAGACCCTTTTTGTGAAAGACCATACCACAATAAATTAATAAATTAATTAAATAAATGAAAATTACAATCCGTTTTTTAATTGAGCCAATTCAGGAAAAAAAAGTTCAGGTGTTTATTTCTTAGAATTCGCAAGTGACTATTAATCATATGGGGGGGAGTAATAGCCTCTGGTTATTAGTCAAAGAAATGGAGATTAAAATCCTAGTGAGAAATCACAATGTAATGACTAAATGGACAAAATTTTTAAATAGCAAAACTAGGTAATAAAATTGACAAAAATCACTTTGGGGAATGGTTTGGCATTGTCCACTGCAATTTGAAGATGTAAACCCATATTCTCCTGGCACTCAGGCTGTGTGCCCATGTATGCAAGTATAGACACACAGCTTACAGACATAAGTGCTGAGCTAGAAAGCAGCAACAGACTCAAGATAAGGGTTCCTCTGAAGACGGTGAATCCGCAGAGAACGCTAGGTGCTGCCCAGGTGATTATTAGTCATTCTTCTTAAACTGTAAGCTCGGTGCTGTTCTTTGTATTATTTGTTACTTCTTTATCTTTCTAGGTTTGTTTTATGAGTGTTTTGTCTACATGTGTATATGTACAGCCCTGCGTGCCTGATGCCCACAGAAGTCAGAAGAGGGCATCAGTGCCCCTGGAACTGGAGTTATATATGGTTGTGAACTACTCTGTAGGTACTGGGAACTGAACCCAGATCCTCTGCAAGAAAAAGTGCTCTTAACCATTAAGCCACCTCTCCAGCCAGTTTATTATTCCTTACACATACTTAAAAAAAAAAAAAAAAGTAAGGTCTTAAAGGAAAATTGGGAAATTGTATTTTTTTGATTAGGGGTTCCAGAAGAGAAAGGTGGGTGGAAAAGATGCAGTGTGCCACAAGATAATAGCTGGATGTTTTTCAGAAGCAAAAGAAAAACTAGAAACATAAAGTAATAGCTTGGATGAGTGGATGGATCTGGTGTTGTAGAAGCAATGTGACGCCATCTTTAGAGTGTGCTAAGGTCGAGTGGTGACTGTGCTAGAGGACTGTTCTGGTACACTGAGGCCTACCTCACAGCTCTCTCCTCCCTCTCTACTGCAGAGAGTACACACTGGATGTGTACCGACTGTCGTCTGTGGTCACACAACATGATGCCAAGAAAGCGGGGGCTGAGGTTGTGAAGCAGGTGGAGCACCCTTTGCTAAGTGGTCTGCTGTACCCTGGTCTGCAGGTAGGAAGAGGGTGCCCCCCAGCCCCCACCCCCCACCTGCTACCTTTCCGTACTCCTGCACTTTTTCTTTCTACTTTTTTTTTCTATGTTTTGCTCTTTTGCCTACATGTGTGTCTGTATGAGTATGTTGGATCCCTTGGAACTGGAGTTACAGATAGCTATGAGCCACCATATGAGTGTTGTGAATTGAACCTGGGTCTTCTGGAAGAACAGCCAGGGCTCTTAACCACAGAGCCATCTCTCCAGCCCTCTGCACTGTTTCTAAGGGCTGGAGGCCAGCCTCTCAGGCACTGACTGTACCCGTGTACTTACTCTTCAGGTAACAATGCCTTTTCTCCTGGCCCTTTTCCTTCCTGGATACTTCTTCGGTTATAAGTTCCTATCTCCCCTATTTCCTTTCTGTTCTTTAAGGCTGCTCGATTGTGAGTTCAAGATTGGCCTAGGTTACATAGCCAGAGTCTGTCTCAAAAAAAAAAAAAAAAAAAAAAAAAGAGCCAGGTGGATCTCTATGAGTTCAAGGCCATCCTAGACTATATAGCAAATTCCAGGACAAGGATAACCAGAGAAAATAGTAGACACTGTTTCAGTGGGGGAAAATTTAAGGGTTTCAACTATCACAAAGGTAGAATGCTTGCCTAGATTTGGCCCTAGCACTACAAGGAGGGAAAACATTAAAATTTTAGCTGTGCAAGGTGAGACTGCGTTATTAGCCCCAGCTACTAGAGAAACAGCTGGGTGTGGAGGCACACACCTTTAACCCAAGCACTCAGGAGGCAGAGGCAGATAGACTTCTGTGAGTTCAAGTCCAGCCTGGGCTGCATCATGAGTTCTAAGATAGCCAGATCTACATAGAAAGACTCTGTCTCAAACAAACAACCAAGAAAGAAAAAAAAAAAAGATAAGACAGGGGAATCACTTAAGCCTATGCGTTCAGGCAAGCCTGGGTAAAATAATGAGCACTATTTTAATGACCGTAGGTCAGCTTACTGGGTGTCTGCCTAGCTTCCACAGGGCTATGAGTTTCATCTCCAGTTTCACATAAGAAAGTATGCATCTGCGCCTGTAATCTGAGCACTAGAAACGTAGAAGCAGGGGGATCATCATGAGTTCAGGGTGATGAAGCCAGTCTCCCCTTGTCACTACAGACAGTTGTGAGCTGCCATGAGGCCTAGGAATTGAACCTGGGTCCTCTAAAGGACCATCTAGTGTTCCCAACTGCTGAGCCATTCATTTCTCTATCCCCCACCCCCACCCCAGTTGGTAAAGAGTATTTGGTTTTGGTTCTTTTGAGATGATGTCATGATAAGAACCACTGCCTGGGTTGTTTGTTTGTTTGTTTGTTTTAGTTTCTTCTAACCAATATGATGGTGCACACTTTTAATCCCAGCATTTGGGAGGCAGAGGTAGGCAGAACGCTTGTGAGTTTGAGGCCAGCCTCATCTACAAAGTGACTTCCAGGATGGCCAGAGCTGTTAAACAGAGAAACTCCATCTCGGAAAGCAAACAAAACAAACATTTAGTTTTGAATCGTTTTCTAGTTCATGGTAACCATGTGTGGCTACTAGTGGCTATGAGCTCGGGCAGCACAGGGTTTCTCTGTGTAGCCCTGGCTGTCCTGGAACTCACTCTGTAGACCAGGCTGGCCTCGAACTCAGAAATCCGCCTGCCTCTGTCTCCCAAGTGCTGGGATTAAAGGTGTGTGCCACCACTGACTGGCCCAACTTTTCTTTTAATTCTTTATTTCTGTCTGTCTGTCTGTCTGTCTTTCTGTCTTTCTGTCTTTCTTTCGGCAAGTTCTCACTTTGTAGCCTGGCTGGACTAGAACTCATTATGTGAAGGGGGCTGGCTTTGAATTCCTACCTCTGCCTCCTCAGTGCTAGAATTAAAAGGTGTATATCACCTCCTTCAGCTACTTTAATTTTTGAGACAGTCTTTATAGCTCTCTCTAGGTTAGAACCCACTAAGTAGAGTAGGCTGGCCTTGAACTCATGGGAATCTGCCTGATTCTGCCTTGCTGGGCCTGAGAGTGCAGTCACAACCATCATAGCTGGCGCTCGCCTCCTTGTCTAACCTCTCCACTCACCAGCACCACATCGCTTGAAGTCGGCTTTCGCAGACTGAATCACTTACATTTTCCTAAACACTTCACACTCTCTGCCTTCTCACTCTGTCTCCTGTTTGTAGTCGAAAACCTCAAGTCCAACCCACAGTCTGGTTGTAGGAAGACTTTCCCACACCCAGCTGACTAGACTTCGGTATTGGCCCGGTTCCTAACGTGAGCATGTAGTTAGCCCTTAAATGCTGTGCTGAAATGATCTGTTTGCCTGTCTCTCTCCCCAAGCAGATCATTGAGCTTGCAGGGAGGAAGTGGGTCTGATTCATCCCTGAATCCACAGGGCTGGCACCAGGCCTGGCAAGTGTTCAGTTCGTAGTCCTAGTTTACTGGTTTGGTTTTTGGGGTTTCATTTTGTTTCGGTTTTGGTATTGGGGAAATGGGAGCCATTGATCTGTAGCTCACTGTAACGTCCTAGCAGTCTCTGTGTTTCAGCCTTGATTGCTGGGGTTATAGGCCTGAGCACTGTATGCAGTTCAGAGCTGGGGTTATAGGCGTGAGCACTGAATCTCAGGCAGCAGGATGGCTTGGACAGTTAAGGCACTTGCCACCTAGCCTGATGACCGGGCTTCCATCTCCCAAGACCCACGGAGTGAAAAGAGAGAATCAGTTCTTGCACATTGCGGAAGAACTCTGGGCCTCATGGGTAAAGAACCTGCTTCACTTCGCCTCTTATCTAAGTAGTCATAAGCGTTTTTATTGGGGGTTTGGTGTCCAGGACTGAACCCAGGGCCTTATGCAAGGTAAGCATATGCACTTACTACTCACACACCCAACTTTGAGAGACTTTTTTTTTTTTTCCGCTAGAGTGTCTTACTGTGTTGTCCAGGCTGGGCTTGAACTCATGACCTTAATATAACCTCCTGCTTCTACCTCCCAAGTACTCATAGTGGCTGGCTAGCAGCCTGGCAGGAGTCACTGCCCCATGGCATCTTCCATGTGACGTGCTTTATTCAGTGGGAGACCTTTGACATCACTTCCTCCCCCACTGAATTAGACTATGAGCATCCTGAAAGCAGAGCCTACTCCACATGCAATAATGATCACACATGATCTCCACAGCTGTTTCTGAGCCACCAGGGAGGCTCTGGGTTGCTTGTTTCTCTCCTGGCTCGGACCCATAGGGGACCCAGACCATAGTGCTCACACTCTATGTTTCTTTCCACAGGCTTTGGATGAAGAGTACTTAAAAGTAGATGCCCAGTTCGGCGGTGTTGATCAGAGGAAGATTTTTACCTTTGCAGAGAAGGTGAGTGTCCACTCCTCACTCACACCTCTGAGGTATACAGCTGACGTTGACTCAACTATAATATGGTCACACTGGTCCTAAGTGCGCTGGATGGTGGCTATCCATGTTCTGCAGATGAGAAAACAATGTCTGTGCTAACACGGGGTAGCTGAGTCCACTCTCTCTGCCTCAGCAGCCCACACACTCTTGGTACCAACCTGCAGGAAGCTGTGCTGCTGGATTCGGTTCCATCCTGTTCCTATCAGTCAGAAGGACTATTCTCTCCTCCAGCCTTTGGTTTGTACTGCCCTGAGTTTTGTAGACTCTGCTGGTCCAGGAAATGGAGTTCACCATTTGGGGGAAAATCAGCACAAGCACATAGTTCTTTTCCTGGAAAGAGCTTGAGAACATTGAGAACGCTGTTGTTGTGGTTTGGGCTTCAGATCTTTTTTTTTTTTTCTTTTTCTTAATGATTATGGGTATTTCATTTCCATATATGTCTATGTACCAGAAGCCAGAAGAGGGTGTCAGATCTCTTGGGCCTGATGTCACAGGTTCTTGTGAGCATCTGAACCTAGGACTTGTAGAAGGGCAGCCAGTGTTGTTAACCACTGAGCCATCTCTCCAGCCTCTGTAGTTGGTAATTTTTCAAAGCTTCTTGAAACCTGATTTGGGCAAGGTGCAAAGAAAACAACTCAAGCAGAAATATAAATTCCTGGGATACTTTGATGACTCTAAAATGTTCCTGTCCTAGGACCAAGTAAAATCTGCTTCTGGAAACCTGCCCTAAGAAAACAAGAACAAGTAAATAAAGTTTAAGCCGTGTGTGAGAGTGCTCACCACGTTATTAATTTAAAGCAAATATTTAGAAATAAGCATATCCAGTGGCAAAGAGTTAGACAGGAGCGTTCTGAGGGCTGAGGAGGTGCTTCAGTGGGTAAGTGTTGGCTTTCCTCTCAGGGGATGGTGAGTCTGAGTCACCACCTATCACTTAAACGCCTTCTCTGAGGCGTGTGTCTACAGTAACAGTCTAGCAAAGACCCACGGATCCTGGGGCTCGCTGGCCAGCCAGTACAGTCAAAACATCGAGCACCAGGTCAGCGTGAAACGCTGTCTCAAAACAAATACAGTGGGAAAGCAATTGAAAAAGACATCCCAATGTCAGCCCCTGGCCTAGTACCCACCTGGGCGAGTGCACCCTCATATAAGCATGCACATACATGCACACACACTATATTGAAATAGTTTTCAGATTTATTTAATTAATGGGAAAATGTGTACAGTGTTTCTTGCGTAGGGTGGCACCATTTAGGATTTTTGAGGGGAAAAAGTTAAAGTGGGTGGTTACTATATAACCTTAGATGGCTAGAACTTCCTCTCAAGCTCATTTTGCCTTATAATTATAGATTCTCCTGCCTCTCTACACCTTCTGAGTGCTGGGATTAAAGGCAGATGTCACCGTACCTGGCATAGCAGGTTGGCTTTTCTGACACAGGACTTTTTTTTTTTTTTTTTTTTTTTTTGAGACAAGGTTTCTTTATGTAGCCTTGGCTATTCTGGAACTCACTCTGTAGACCAGGCTGGCCTCGAACTCAGAAATCTGCCTGCCTCTGCCTCCCAAGTGCTGGGATTAAAGGCGTGTGCCACCACGCCTGGCTGCAACACAGGACTTCTTGTAGCCGGGCTAGCCTCTAATTTGCTATGTAACCATGGATAACCTTGAGCATCTAATTGCTTCTACCTCCCAAAAACTGGGATTACAGACCGCATGCCCAGTTATAAGGTCCTAGGGATCAAACCCACTGCTTTGAACATGCTAGGCAAGCACCTACCACCTGAGCTATATTTCCAGCCCTTTCTCTTTTATCTTTGAGACAGCGTCTCACACCTGGCTAGCTTATACTTAGTGCTTTATTTTTATTGTGTTTTTCATTCTAGTATCTTCCCGCACTTGGCTACTCAAAACGGGTCCACCTGATGAATCCCATGGTCCCTGGGTTAACTGGGAGCAAAATGAGCTCGTCAGAAGAGGTAAATTGCTAACCATTTCTTTACACTTTACATTTATTTATTTTGTGTGTGTCTGCATGTGTGTATGCGTGCATGCCTGCGTCTATAAGTTCTTTTCTCAGTGAGGCACTTCACCAGGCCAAAGATGATGATGCTCCCTTCCCATTCATGTCGTCTTGGCCATTGAACCGAAGGCCTCTCCCGTGGGAGGCGAGCATCCGTCCACGGCTGCATCCTCACCTGCCATGGCCCATGTGTCTAGGTCAAAGGACTACTTAGGGAAGCTGGTTCTCTCTTTCTGCCATGTGGGGACCAGGGATTGAACTCAAGTCATCCGGCACTTGTAGCCACTGAGCCATCTTGATGGCCCCTCCACACACACAACTGTTTCTTGAATCTAGAAGACTCCAGCAAAAGATGGATTGAAGACTGCAAAGAATAGTAACCTAGCTAACTGGAGAATCCGAATGTCTGTGCTATAAGGATGACCTTATGTCATTCAGTACATCACCAGCCAAGCGGCAGCTATCTTGTTACCAGTGCTGCTGATAGCCAGAACGAGCGCATTTCTTCCTTCCTAGGGCTGTGATAAAGTTGAGCCCTACTGCGCTGGGCCTGGTGATAGTGTCTACCTGCAGTGTCCACACTCTGGAGACTGAGGCAGGAATAAGGACACTACAGGTCAGCCTTGGTGGCACCTTTACCTGCTTAGCCATCTCACCAGCACTGGCTTCAAACTGTTAATGAGTGTTGTGCCACCTCACATAACTAAAATCTTTATTTAAAAATGTTTGTTTTGGGCTGGTGAGATGGCTCAGCGGGTAAGAGCACCCGACTACTCTTCTGAAGGTGATGAGTTCAAATCCCAGCAACCACATGGTGGCTTACAACCACCCGTAATGAGATCTGACGCCCTCCTCTGGTGCATCTGAAGTCAGCTATAGTGTACTTATGAATAATAATAAATGAATCCTTGGACCCGAGAGAGCAGGGACTGAGCAAGTGGGACCAACCGGAGCTAGGGCGGGGGGAGCAAGCGGGGTTGACCGGACAAGGAAAAAAAAATGTTTGTTTTGCTGAGCAGTGGTGGCATACACCACACACACTTGGGAGGCAGAGCAGATCTCTGAGTTTAGGCCAGACTGATCTATAGAGTGAGTTCCAGGACAGCTATACAAAGAAACCCTGTCTCAAACAAACAAACATCATTTTAAGAATGTATATGGGGGCTGGAGAGATGGCTCAGAGGTTAAGAGCACCGACTGCTCTTCCGAAGGTCCTTGCGTTTAATTTCCAGCAATCACATGGTGACTCACAACCATCCGTAATGAAATCTGATGCCCTCTTCTGGAGTGTTTGAAGACAGCAACAGTGTACTTCCATATAATAAATAAATCTTTAAAAAAAAAAAAAAGAAGTACTTATGTGGAGGGCTGGGGAGGTAGCTCAGTGGTTAAGAGCACTGACTACTTTTTCCAGAGGTCTTGAGTTCAATTCCCAGTAACCATATGGTGGCTCACAGCCATCTGTCATGGGATCCAATGCACTCTTCTGGTATGCTGGAAGACAGAGACAGTATACTAGTATAAATAAAAATAAATTTAAAATCAGAGAATTTATATGGAACTAAAGAGATGGTTCAGTGGTGAGGAGCACACGTTCTTGTAGAGGATCCAGGTTCAGTTCCCAGAACCCACAACAAGTGGCTCAAGACCACTTGTCATTCCAGTTTCAGGGGACCCACCATCCTCTTCTGGTCCTGCATACATGTGTACACATACATACACTCAGGATGGGTAGGTGGGTGGATGGGTGGGCAGGTAGGACATGCACATAGCTTAGTTGTTACTGTGCTCAGCCAGCATACATGAAGCCCTGGGATGGACTCAACACTGCATGAAGCAGGCCTTACAGTACCTACCTGCAACTCTAACACTAGAGAGGTAAAGGTACATTCCTGCAATTCTAATACTAGAGAGGTAAAGACAGGAAGATCAGATCATGAACATCCTTAGCAGGTTTGACATCAACCTGGGTTACATGCAATCCTAGCTCAAAAGAAGAGAAAAGGTGTATAATCCATCAAGGAAAATATGGATAGATTAGACTTCATTAAAGTAAACTTTTAAAAATTATATAATGTGTGTGTTAATATTAGTTGAGTGTGTTCTCATTTTCTACCACAAGAGGTCTCTTCCCTCCCGACTTCTAGGAGTCCAAAATTGACCTCCTTGATCGGAAAGAGGACGTGAAGAAAAAGCTGAAGAAGGCCTTCTGCGAGCCCGGCAATGTGGAGAACAATGGGGTTCTGTCCTTCATCAAGCATGTCCTCTTTCCTCTCAAGTCTGGTAAGAGTCTCCCCCCACGTGGTTCTTAGGAGCCGGGCTCAAAGATTCAGGTTCCTGCTGTGACCGTGCTCCTGCAGGGACTGGCTGCCCTGAATCTCTGCCCTGGTTTCATATACAAAATGTGTGTTATGAGACTGGGCTGTCCCTTAGTTGTCTTGTGTTCACTACCAGGTGGGGTTTTAGAGGGTTGTCAGGCTGCTGAGGTGACTCTGAAATGAGACTAGAGGCAGACGTCGAACCAGAATACAGAAGAGCTCTAAGCAATGATTTTTGCTGGATACACAGTGTGGCTGCTTATCCATCAGAGAAGAGAAACACTCAGCTGACAGGCCATGTTTACCATGCGTCAGCCTAGGGCTAGTCCTAGCACCAAGAAATAAAGAGTCAAATGCCAGGGCTGGTGAGATGACTCACCTGGTAAAAGTAAAAGGCATTAAATAATGACACAAAAACACACACACACACACTTCTGCATTGGGTTGAGGAGTTACAACAGGCAGTTCCTGACTTGTTTGTTGCTATGTTGCAGAGTTTGTGATCCTGAGAGATGAGAAGTGGGGTGGAAACAAGACCTACACCGTTTACCTGGAGCTGGAGAAGGACTTCGCTGCTGAGGTAATGTTAGGGAAAGATGAAGACCTCTGGAGTCTAGCAGCTCTCTCCCTCTCAGCTGCCAGCCTGTGTGAACAAACCATACAGCTCTGTCTCGGTAGCCACCAAGGCAGTGTTTTGTTAACATCTTTAAAAGAAAGCTTTAGGAACAAAAGTAGTCACGTTTATCCCAGAAAGTCAGTATATATTCTGTCTTGGGTATAAGAAGAGCTGGGTTCTCTTCTCATGGCTCCAGAGGGCTAATGCAAGACTGGATTGGGAGAGAGGGGTAGAGAAACAGCGGCAGCTGTTAAGAGCACTTCCTGCTCTTGAAGAGAACTGGGGTTCAGTTACCAGTACCCACATCAGGCAGCTTACACTGCCTGGGATGCCACCTCAAGAGACTCTGATGCCGTCTTCTTGCCTCCAAAGGCAGTTGTGTACACAAATATACATATAACTTTAAAAAATTGATGGCTATCCTGAAACTCACAGAGATCCACCGCATCTGCCTCCCGAGTGCTGGGATTAAAAGTGGGCACCACCATGAACCACCTAAGAGAAACTTTCTAATAATCTCAGTAGTTGGTGAAGGCAGGCTGACTCACTTGACTTTGCCATCCCTTCCCTTCCCTTAGAGGCACGGGGTCAGCAGCTGGAGAGCCGGCTTGGAGGGAATACTAGATGTAAGCCGGTTTGAGCAGCAGCTGGAGGAAACTGATCCCTGAGGTCTGGCATGTGGCCCATTAGGGAATGTGTCAGAAACATGGCTCTGAAATCCTTCACTGCTGTCTGAGACAGGCCACCGTAGCACACCCGTGGAAGCACTTCTTTGTGGGAATGCTGAGCAGAATCAGAAGGAAGCTTCTGGAAAACTGTAGTCGCCTTTTCCCATAGCACTTGCCATGGTAGAATTTCAGTCGGGTGTGTCCACATATTTTTGATCTTCACTGCCTAAGACAGAGGTCACTCCCTAGTGACAAGTGGCTGTGGAGCACTTATGACATGGGTACTGCAACCAATAAACTAAATCTTAATTCACATCTGCAGAGCTGCAGACCTAAAGCTTTTGTTCAAAATTAACTAGTCCCCAGGAAGTGAAGAAGTAGTATCAGAAACAGAAATGTCATTAATGTCACAGCAATCATATCTAAGGATGTCTCTTCAGAATACCTAGGGACTTCCAGGCTAGATTTAGGTCCAAAAAAGTTACTGAAGGGCACAAAGTAAAATATGAATTTCTGAATCACAGGTTGAATTAATATTCCTTATCCAAAATCCATAAAGAAAAACAGAAAGGGGGTGAGGGGAGTAGATGTAGTGCATACCTTTAATCCTGGCACTTGGAGGTAGAAACAGGCAGATCTCTTGAGTTCAAGGCCAACCTGGTCTACTGAGTTCCAGGACAGAAAAATTCTGTCTCAAAAAAGGAAAACCCTGCCAGGCATGGTGGCGCATGCCTTTAATCCCAGCACTCGGGAGGCAGAGGCAGGCAGATTTCTGAGTTCAAGGCCAGCCTGGTCTACAAAGTGAGTTCCAGGACAGCCAGGGCTATACAGAGAAACCCTGTCTCGAAAAAACAAAAACAAAACAAAAAATAATAATTTTTTTTAAAAAAAGGAAAACCCAGAAGTGGTTTAGATCTCACATTTCTTCAGATCTGGGAATGTTTACACATACAGTGTGATATTTGGAGAATATTGTCAAACACAGTTCATTGTTTCATATACATTTTACACACCCAGAGGTGATTTCTTTTTAAAGATTTATTTATTTTATGTATATGAGTACACTATAGCTGTATGGATGGTTGTGAGCCATCATGTCGTTCCTGGGAATTGAACTCAGGATCTCTGCTCACTCTAGCCCTGCTTGCTCCGGCTAATATAATAATGTATTTATTATTATATGTAAGTACATTGTGGCTGCCTTCAGACACCCCAGAAGAGGGTGTCAGATCCTATTATAGATGGTTGTGAGCCACCATGTGGTTGCTGGGAATTGAACTCAGGACCTTCGGGAGAGTAGTCAGTGCTCTTAACTGCTGAGCCATCTCTCCAGCTCCCAGAGGTGAATTTTGTAGGGAAGTTTTAGTGTGTCTGCACCTTTAAAGTTTTTTATTTTCCTTAATTGCATGTCATGCATGTTTTGTCTACAAGTATGTATGTATACCACAAGCAGACTTGATGCCCACAGAAATGAGAAGAGGATGTGGGAAGATGCTCTGAAATTGGAGTTATGCATGGTTGTGATCCACATGCTGGCAGTTGAACTTGGGTCCTCTGCAAGAGCAATAAGTGCTCTTTTAACCACTGAGCAGTCTCTCCAGCCTTCACGGATCTGTGCTTTGATAGCATTTCATACAAGGTCCTATGTGCAATTTCTTTGGTTATCCCATCAACGCGCAGACTTGAGAGCATTTAGACCAGCCTTGCAGGTGAGGGATACCCAGCCACACAGACAGACATGCAGGCAAAACACCAATGCACATAAAACCTATAAAGGGGCTAGGGGTCCAATCACATCTCTAACTGGAGCTTTAATCCTTGTATGTGTAACTCAGTGTTTAGGCCCAGGCTTTCCTGTGTGAACATTTTTAGTGGCTCACATTTGATTTATGCCTCAGAGCATGACTGGAAAAGACTAAGAGAATCAGAATAATGAGCACATTCTGTCTACATAGCCCATAAGCTAGAACAAAATTCAAGGTCAGAAGACCTGGGTCAGGCTGAATACAGCGGCAAACATTTGTGATTCCAGCATTCCATGGGGCTAAGCAGGAAGGAAGACTGTGTTTGAGGGTAACCTAGGCTGCATAGTGAGACCCACCTGAGAGAGGCAGGCAGGCGGGTGGGCCCCTCTGCCTTTGAGAGCAGTTACCCTTCCCTGGCCTATGCGTCTCAAGACTGTTGGGAATGTACTTCTGTCTGCCACGTCACCTCTTTAATAGACTCTGGGTCCAGGCCTCTTCTCACCAGGCATTGTTTACTTCTGCAGGTTGTACACCCTGGAGACCTAAAGAATTCTGTTGAAGTTGCCCTGAACAAGTTGCTGGACCCCATTAGAGAAAAGTTTAATACTCCAGCCCTGAAGAAGCTGGCCAGTGCTGCCTACCCAGATCCTTCAAAGCAGAGTAAGTCGAGCTTGGAACAGCACCCGAGGCTTGCTTTGACTGACACTGTGAGCTGGTATTACACCAGCATTGCTAAGAGGCTAGTGCGGGACCACACTTAGAAGCCTGACTCTGGTGTAGTGAACTTGTCTACAGTTGGTATTCACATCTGTGCACAGCTGCTTGGGTTTTCTGCAAAAGCTCACTTTTATAGCCTCCCGGCTCCCATCTCTCTGCTTCTATCTCATGAGTTAGCCATCCAGTTACCTGTGATGCTTAGGTACTGCCATAGATATATCATGTGACCATTCCAGAATAGACTCTGAAAATTCTGCCTGGATTTTATAAGTAGAAATACCCTGAGGTGGCCAGACCACTACAGGTCCTGCCCTCCAGCCTAATGATGGAGAAAAGTGTTGGGGGGGTGGGGCGGGGGTAAGAGGGGAATGGAATCTCTTCTGTAGGGTTGCTGAGCCCGTGTTAAAGTATGACTCAGTGGATAGGTTCTGGGACTCTCTCCTAAGTCCTGCCTCTTTCAGTATCCTCATCTGGTGCTGTCAGTACTGGCCTGCCATTGGGATGGGGGAAGTCTTAGGAGAGTCTGACTCCATGGAGTTCTTCTCATTCCCAGAGCCTCCTGCCAAAGGCCCTGCCAAGAACTCAGAACCAGAAGAAGTCATCCCATCCCGGCTGGATATCCGTGTGGGCAAAATCCTCAGCGTGGAGAAGGTAGTCACTCATCACCACATCCCAAAGAGGCAGAGAAGGGTTAGGTTTGTATGTTTCCATCTGTAGGAAACTAGCTGGAGATGGGAAGTAGCATCCCGAGGGTCTAATTGCAGGCGGCCTCTGAACCTCGTACAACACAGCCAGGAACAGAGATGCCCAGCTAGGATGGACCAGCTTGCCTGGACTATCTTTAGTCTTACTTCATACCCATAGACAGTGGGGGTGTGGGTCTGTGGGGGGAGGGGGCTTCCCTTTTGCAGACAGGTGGTATCTCCCAGTCATTGGCTGGGAGCCATTGTTCTAGGCCTTTCTTTCCCCTGACATTGATTTTGTGACTTTCTGTGGGCCTACACTTGCCACCACAGCCGACATTGCTCCAGTCCCAGCCACCAGCAGTCCAGTCTTTAGTCTTTAGTCTCCATCAGGAGATTTTCTACAGGCCACTAGGTTTATTTCTCAAATCTAGACCTTTGTGAAGTACATGTTCCTTCAAGGCTTGTTCTGAAAGCCAGTTGAGATAAGGACATGCCTGTGACTCTAGAATTGGAGAAGCTGATGCGGAAGGATTACAAGTTGGAGGCTAGCCTTGGCTAGATAGTGAGACCTTGTCCCAAAGATGAAAAAAGGCCAGGACAGGGGAGCTCTGGGAACAGCAGGTGTCCCTGGGGAGACGACTCACTCCACTGTGGGCATCCCCCATTTATTTATTTGTATATTGGGGGTTGGGAGGACTATGCAAGCCACGTGTGTGATATCTGGGGATCTACCTCGGTGGTCAGGCTTGGTAGCAAGCACCTGTACCCACTGAGCCCTCTCTGGCCCTCTGACAAGCATCTCTTGCTGGCAGCACCCAGATGCAGATAGCCTGTATGTGGAGAAGATTGATGTGGGGGAAGCTGAGCCCAGGACTGTGGTGAGCGGCCTTGTACAGTTCGTGCCCAAAGAAGAACTGCAGGACAGGCTGGTGGTGGTGCTGTGCAATCTAAAACCCCAGAAGATGAGAGGCGTGGACTCGCAGGGCATGCTACTGTGTGCTTCTATGTGAGTGCAGATTTGGTGGGCCAGGGCCAGGGGAGGGCAAGAGACTGAGGATTGGTCTGCAGGATGTCTTTCTGTATGCCACATGCAAGCCCTGAGAAAACAGCTCCCTGCCTGTTGATGCTAAAAGATGAGACATAAAGGGGCCGCTGAGTTCTGTGAGTGAGACATCTGCATACAGATAGACTGTTAAAGTAAAACTACATGGGTAGTCAGGTGAGGGGGCACATGCCTTTAATCCCAGCACTTGGGAGGCACAGGCAGAGGCAGATCTGGTCTACGTAGTGAGTTCCAGTTACATAGGAAGACCCTGCCTTAAAAAAAAAAAAAAATGGCCGGGCGTGGTGGCGCATGCCTTTAATCCCAGCACTCGGGAGGCAGAGATTTCTGAGTTCGAGGCCAGCCTGGTCTACAAAGTGAGTTCCAGGACAGCCAGGGCTATACAGAGAAACCCTGTCTCAAAAAAACAAAAAAACAAACAAAAAAAAAAAGCCGGGCATGGTGGTGCATGCCTTTAATCCCAGCACTTGGAAGGCAGAGGCAGGCGGATTTCTGAGTTCGAGGCCAGCCTGGTCTACAGAGTGAGTTCCAGGACAGCCAGGACTATACAGAGAAATCCTGTCTCCAAAAAAAAAAAAAGAAAGAAAGAAAAGAAAAGTCCCAGGTGGTGGTGGTGCACACCTATAATCCTAGCACTTAGAAGCAGAGTCAGGGGCTGGAGAGATGGCTCAGTGGTTAAGATCACGGACTGCTCTTCCGAAGGTCCTGAGTTCAAATCCCAGCAACCACATGGTGGCTCACAACCATCCTTAATGAGATCTGATGCCCTCTTCTGGTGCATCTGAAAAAAGCTACAGTGTACTTAGATATAATAATAAATAAATCTTAAAAAAAAAAAAAAAAAAAAGCAGAGGCAGGAGGATCTCTGAGTTTGAGGCCAGCCTGGTCTACAGTGCAAATTCCAGGAGAGCCAGGGCAACAAAGAAATCCTGTCTTGGGGAAGGGGGGGAAGAATTAATTACATAATTAAGAGTAAAATAAAAATGAGTGGATGCTGGGCTCAGCAGCACCCACCTTAATCATAACACTTGGGAGACAAAGAGGGAGGGAGTCTCTTTAATAAGACTGGTTTGCATGTCAAGGGCCAGGCCAGGCAGAGCTACACAGTGAGAGCCTGTCTCACCAAATACAAGGATGAAGCTCAGTTGGTGGAGCCCAGGCTTAGTGGCATGAAGCAGGGTTGATCTCCAGCACCTCATAAATGTGAGCATGATGATCCACACCACAGTCTAGCACTGGGGAAGTAGTAGCCTGAGAATCAGTTCAGCTAGAATAGTAAGTTCAAATGTAGCCTGGGCTACATGAGCCTCTCCAAACAGACAAACATAACTGAAGATGTCTCATTACTAGGAATAGGTGGAGCCCGGATGCAGGCATGTTGTAACTATGGACAGAGTCCTTGCTGGAGACTTAGATGTAACTTCCCAGGAAAAGGAAAGTCCTGGTTATTTGCTCAGAGATGTGGAAAGGTGAGGGGGACCTTCTGGGCTACAGTGCTGAGGGCGTCCTAAGTCCCTTTTTAGGTTCCAGCACACTTTAGCATCCACAGCTGTTGGGAAATCCGTAATCTTGCCTTTTCTTGTCTCTCCAGAGAAGGGGTAAGCCGCCAGGTTGAACCTCTGGATCCTCCTGCTGGCTCTGCTCCTGGTGAACGCGTATTTGTACAGGGCTATGAGAAGGGCCAGCCAGATGAGGAGCTCAAGCCCAAGAAGAAAGTCTTTGAGAAGCTGCAGGTAAAACGCTAGTGCCCTCTTGTTGGAAATAATCCTCCTCCTCTTCTTCTTCTTCCTCCTCTTCCTCCTTCTTCCTCTTCCTTTTCTTCTTCTTCTTCCTCCCTCCCCACCCCCAGGCAACCTCCTCTCAAACCTCCAGTGCCACCTTACTCTCTCCACTGCCTAAACACTGGCTCTAGTCTTTTACTGACCAGTTACACTGGGGAGAAGGGTCACATGGCTCACTGAGGATGTGTGAGCAGCCTCTCAAGGGCGACCCACACCTTGAGAAACCAGTTTTAGCTATAGGACACATGCAGCATCATATCAACCCACTGCAGTCCTCCACTGCCCAGGCTGCCCCAGGGCGCTGTCCCTCCTTGCCCAGGCTGCCCCAGGGTGCTGTCCCCCCTTGCTCAGGCTGCCCCAGGGTGCTGTCCCTCCTTGCCCAGGCTGCCCCACTGTGCTGTCCCTCTCTGCCCAGGCTGCCCCATGGTGCTGTCCCTCCTTGCCCAGGCTGCCCCATGGTGCTGTCCCTCCTTGCCCAGGCTGCCCCAGGGTGCTGTCCCTCCTTGCCCAGGCTGCCCCAGGGTGTTGTCCCTCCTTGCCCAGGCTGCCCCACGGTGCTGTCGCTCCTTGCCCAGGCTGCCCCAGGGTGCTGTTACTAGAATCAGCAGTTGCATCTTTCCCCCTCTCCTGCCTCTGACCCATCTGCCCTCATTCAGATCTGAGTGTGAGGAGCTTAGTCTCAGGACCCTACTCACGCCGAGTACGAGGTGAAGCACTGAGATGAGGGAGGGCTTGAGACACTTCCTTGTCCGTTTGATCCAGTGTGAGAGGGCAGCAGACGGAGGTTATCCACATCTTACCTGCCGAGATGCCTGCTGAGACACTCAGGGTCACCAGAAATCATGGAGCCAAGGGCACGTGTGGCAAAGGGCTCAGACTTTGACCCTCCATCCCACAGCACATAAATGAAGAAAGGAAGCAGACCTTCTTTTTTTTTTTTTTTTTTTTTTGGTTTTTCGAGACAGGGTTTCTCTGTCTAGCCCTGGCTGTCCTGGAACTCACTTTGTAGACCAGGCTGGCCTCGAACTCAGAAATCCGCCTGCCTCTGCCTCTCAAGTGCTGGGATTAAAGGCGTGCGCCACCACGCCTGGCTTCGGGAAGCAGACCTTCTTACCCACCTTGAACTTGGAGCACGCACCAGCGCACACACAGGTGGTCCTGGACTTGCCTACTCATGTGTCAGGCCCTCCTACAAGCCTAGATTGCATCCATATAGCACATTAGCTCTCCACGGAACAGACACCATAGAAATGGTCTTAAATACAGGGCCAAAAATGAGGAGAGTACCCATGCTCCTGCTAGGTGTGTTGGTACCTACATTGTAATTCCAGGACTTAGAGACAGAAGGAGGGGGGCTGCCCCAAGTTCATGCCAGTCTGGCTTATATAAGGAGGTCCAAGCCAGCCTGGGCTACACAATGACTGGTCTCAAAGCTGTTAGACAAATCTGCAAATCTGGCCTTTTGCTGGATCAAGGGGTAATCATGTTCATCTGCTTCTTTTTTGTTTGTTTGTTTGTTTGGGGTTTTTTTGTTGTTTTTCGAGACAAGGTTTCTCTGTATAGCTCTGGCTGCCCTGGAACTCACTTTGTAGACCAGGCTGGCCTCGAACTCAGAAATCCACCTGCCTCTGCCTCCTGAGTGCTGGGATTAAAGTTGTGCACCACCACACCTGGCTTCTTATGCTTGAAGCTGTCTCCTCACATTAAACAGTGACAGGGATCATGTTCATGGTGTGCTGTACTTACTGTTGGCCTGCTGCAGCCAGCCTGGGGACACTCAGCAGCAGGGCAGTCAGCATAGGTATCAAGCAAGGTTTGATCTGTAGCATCTCAGTGCACACCCTGGTGCTGCGGTGGGTATCAGCCGTCCAGAGGCCTTTGTCCTAACTCATGGATATAAATGGGCTTATCAGAAGGTAAGAACACAGAAGCCTTTGGGAACTGTGCTGAGAAGCCGGGCCCAGGTGTGATGGTGCGCACCTTTAACCAGCACTCAGGAGCACGGGCAGGCAGAGCTCTGTGAGTTTCGAGACCAGTCTGGTCTACATAGTGAGTTCCAGGAAAAATGGAAAAGTTGGGCCAGCTTATGCTATAATGTAAGAATGTTGTGTCCCGTCATCATAACTTTTACTTATTTTTTTGTCTGTCTTGTTAAGGCCGACTTTAAAATTTCTGAGGAGTGCATCGCACAGTGGAAGCAAACCAACTTCATGACCAAGCTGGGGTTCGTCTCCTGTAAATCACTAAAAGGGGGTAACATCAGCTAGCCCGCTCAGTGCCCTCCCACCGTCCCATCTGCCGGCTCGACTAGTTGCGTCTCTCACCCGCTCCCATCTCAGGACACTGAAGCACCAGGTCTGAACTGCTGACAAGATGCAGGACTTGGAAAGGGACAGCTACCTTCCTACTGTGTGCCATCACCCAGCCTGGCTGAAAGGAAACGGAGTGCCTGGGCTAAGGAGATGCTGCCCAGCGGCAGACTGGCCCTACCCTCTTCCCTTGGCAGCTGACTTGAGAAATCTGGTTTCAATAGAACCCACAGAAAAAGTTTATTCCATGGTCCCTGTAATTGGAAAAACACTGGTTCCCAAGTTTCCATGGGGTTTTCCCTGCAGCTCTACTAGCTGAGATCGAGTGCCTGGTCTGGGCTAATTACAGCTTCTCCCCGTCAGGAAATTGTGGGATTTGAAAAGAAGGGAAAAGAGAGCCTAGAGGTCTCTCAAGCTCTCCAGGGCTGGCAGCATTCTCCAGGCTTGACAAACCTGAGGCTTGGCACCAGAGGCAGGATTTGCCCTGGCTCTCTTGGAGTTCCCTTGATCTGGCTAGTTGGCCACTCCCTAAACAAGCCAGCTGTGTCCGCAGGATGGAGATGGACTGAAACTGGAGTTTCCTTCAGAATGTGAGATACTCCATAAGGCATCTCAATCAAATCACTAACCACCACTGTCAAATTCAAATAAAGTGTCTGAACAGGCTTTCTGGATGGATTCTCATAAACTACATTATCTCAGGAGACAGCATGAGTGCAGGGCAGCTGCTACGCTTACCTAACCTGGGATCGCTGACTTTAGCCATACAGTGGGATGAGACAGGCAGGGACAAGTAATGGACATCCTGAGTGTCCCCTTGGCTTGGGTCAGTAGGCAGGACACCTTCTCTCGTGTGGGCCAGAGCACTGACCTGCCTACCACAGCCAGGTCCTTCTGTGGTTCATTAGCCTGGGCGTTAGGTTCAAGCTAGCATGAGGCGTGCAATCCTCAAACCTTGTTACCACGTATTACCAGGTATCACCTGCTGCCGATGTCTGGAAAACAGCAGTCACAGCCGAGTTTCAATCATTTAATTAATACCTTTTAATGAAACACAGCTTTGTCATGTGTCTCAAGCTTCAGAGGAGGCATAGGGAAAGGATTGTTTATAGAGACATATCAAAGACTCAAAGTAAGGAAATATAGATATATATTTCTCTCTTCTAACATTTTTATGCAAATTAAAAATCAGAGGCTTTTGGTCTCTCCATTTGCACAAGGTCAAGTTCATTTACCCCAGAAGACAGAGATTGTCTCTCTCGTAGACTCTCCTTCCTTCTTTGTACTCTGGCCTTCCCGGTAGGGAAACACACAGAGAAGAACCCGAGCCAGGACAAGAGCGCTGGTGACCCTGGAGAGGGGAAGACAAGGCAGCTGCTTCCCCACCCGCCCCGGCAGCTCCCACACTAGGGCCAGCCTGGCTTCGAGGGGCTCTGAGCAGCCCTGCATCCTGGGGCACAACACTGCTTGCTTCGATTGTCCTCCCTCCGAGCAGCAGCTCCCCATCACACCCTGGACCAGGGAAAGACAGAACAAACAAGCAGCCCTAACAGGAGGGTTAGTGAGCCTGGACTCTACCCCATCTCCCCAGTTCTTGACAGCAAGGTCAGTAATGGGGGTAGCATGCCGCTTCCGTCTTGGTAGTGGAGAAGCTACTGACAAGCTCTCTTGCCAGGCTCGAGCCCCCGTTGAAAAGACTCAAAGGGTGGCCCTGAAGGAGGCACAGCCATGGAGCCTACAGGAACTCCAGCTCACCTGGAGGTGGCACAAGCTGAAAACAAGTCATGAGATTCTGGGAAGAGAAATTAGCATAGTGGAGGCTGCTCTCTGCGGATAGCCACTGGCCTGCTGGAAAGATCATGGCTTATCCCCTCTTCTAGTGAAGAGCCTGGGGTAGTAACATAAGCCTTTGGCTCCCCAGTCTGGCCACAGACCCTCAGCTGCCTCCACCTGGCAGAAAGGTAGCACAGAAAGGACATGCACCAAAGAGTGGAGACAGGTCAAAGAAAGAATCTGAGGACTAGGCCTGGGCCCACTGCCCAGGAAGTCCCTGCCAGACTCTCCCCACACCTTGGCAGTATTTCCTGCCAAACTAAAATGGACACAACCCATGAGCTCCTGGCTGAGGCTGTGCCCATCCACCCAAACACCATCAAGTGTCACAGGACAGGTACCCAGTATGCCAACATCCCAGATGGCTCCCTACTCTAGTCTGATTTTTGGTTTCTTAGTGTAGTGCCCACAGGCCTCCTCTGGCTTCTCTCTCCTCACCATGAGTCACCTTAGAAGGAGCACCTGACAGAACTGGAAGGCAGGAGAGTGGTTGGTGGTAAGTTGAGGCACAGAAAGGGTAGCCTCGACTGTACCTTTTGTGCTTTGGAATTCCACAGCCCCACTCCTGCCAGCAGCCTGGGGAGCCTGTGGGCATGAGAGACTTGCCCATCTCCGAGAACTAAGGAAAGGAGTGGACTGGATTGGCAGAGTGGACAGACTGGTCCCAGCTGGGGGCTGGCTACCAAGCCCTGGCACTACCACGGTGTAAACAGTCCCTTGGAATATGGTTTCATGAGCCCTGGAGGACGGACATGCAGCCACTTTGCAAAGTGCTTTGATTCTGGATTACAATAAACATGATTCCAGACATGAAACAAAAGAAACACGCATTCTGCCCCCCTCCCACTGCTGTGGCCTTGGGGCCAGGGTGGGGGGTGGAGCACAGCCACCCCTTCCCACCAACTACCTTCTTCAAGTGGAGGCTAAGGCCAAGGCTGAATGAAGGGCTGCTGGAGGGTGATCCTTTCAGGAAAAGGCATGGGGGGAGGGGTAACTCAGAGGGTGGGCAACACCAGGCTTGCATAAACAAGGAAGGCTGTGGAGATTAAGGCCGCAGGCATCCTGTCTTAGGTTGTGTCTGCCAAATCCTCTCTTCCTTAGAGCTGCTCGGGTCCCTGAGAGACTGTATCCCTGGGATGGGTCAGCAGGGCCAGTTGAGTGATGGTGGTCAGACCAGCTTCTTCTGTGGATCTGTGAGGAAAGGACATTCGTTCAGCAGGCCTTCCAGCTTGGGTCTGACAAAAATTCCAAAACGTATCTCACCCAACCTTCCTATATGTCGTCCCTTCACTGACACTAGGCTAGACACTTATAGACAGCCAGTACCGTGGGTGTCTCTGCCCCATTTTCAACCTAACTGAGCCGGGAGATAATGTGACAAAACTGGAACTTACTCAGGGCAGCTGCCAGAGCATGTGTCCCGTCTATCCCTCCCGGCTCAGATTGCTATCAGTAGTTTTATAGTTTTATAGATCCAAGAACATGCCCACCTATGGTGGGCCCTCAGAGAACTGATTTTGCACCCATGCCTACAATACCTGAACCAGGGGAGCCCATCTTCTCTGTAGCAGCCAGCTGCACACCTCCATTCTCTGCCAGCTCCCCCTTAGTCCTGTCCTCAGCGTGAGGGAGCCCATTGGTCGATGGAACAGTAAGAGAATCCACCCTAGGAAGACTGGGGGACAGAGGAGGAACTCCCACTGAGGGTTTGCGGGCCACTGGTGGGGGAGCCTTGGAAGGCTTCTTCTGGGCCTGGGGTGGTGGCCGCTGCTCTGAAATGCTCCGAAGTTCAGCCACAAGATTCCGCTGGAGGTCAGCCTGGGCCTCAGGAGACACGGGCCTCTCGAGCTGCAGTTTTTTGGTGCCCTTGGAGAAGATAAAGCTGGCCTTGGAGGCAGGGGACTGTGGCGACCGTGGTTCTGCCTCTGGTGTTCCAGTGGGCAGAGCACTTGCAGGGCTCTCACTGGCAGCCAGGCTGGAGGCCTTGAGTCGGACGGCAGCATGGAGCCCAGAGGAGGGAGTAGTCACTGGGCTGGCGCGCCCAGACAGGGCTCTTCGCAGAGGCTTCTGAGGGGCCGATGAACCTGGAGAAGGGTTTGGAATCCCTGTGGAAGCACCTACAGAGCGAAGCCGGACCATCTGCAGGAGTGAGGGTGTGACCAGAGGCGTGCCAGCATCCTCCCTGGGAGTCCCACTGGTCTTGCCCACTGAGTCCTTCTGTGGGAGCCTGGCCAGAGGTTCTGCCCCAGAACTAGCTGGAGGAGGTGGAGCTGGCGGAGCTGGTGGAGGAGTCTGGGACAAGCTAGCAGCTGGGGGAACAGCAGCCTCAGAGCTGCAAGGCTCCAGAGGGCCAAGCTCAGGGCCTGCATTGAAGAAGACCTCCTCAGGAGGGGGGAAGTCAGCCATGGACAAGTCCTGTTCCTCAGGTGCAGGTGGTGGTGGTGGTGGCCAGCTGGGATCTGGAAGGATCTCCACAGCAGCTTCTGGAGGAGGTGGGGCCTCCTCAAGCACCTCCAGCTTCTTAGTAGGTGGTGGGGGTGGATGGTAAGATGGAGGTGGGGATGGTGGGGGTGACTCGTCTTTGGAGGCATCAGGAGACTCCTGGGCTGGAGTCAAGGTTGTCTGGGGCATGGAAGGGGATGCAGGACTGGTGTCGATAGTGGACACTGGCCCAGGAGCCACAGCAGGGGCAGCCAGAACAGGAGCAGCTTGGTTCGAGCTCTTGGACTTGGAAGGTGGTGGAGAGAAAGGAGCAGGCACCTTGGGATGAGGAGGTATGACAAACCTGTCACTCAAGGGGGTAGACATCTGTGGGCCAGAGCGGTCTAAAGGAGGAGGGTCTGAAGAAGAGGAACAGAGAGATGTAAGGGAAGAGGATACAGAGGCCCCAGGAGATCGAAGGGATGTCACTCGATCTGGTTTGGGGGGCTGAGCCTTGCCTGGGGAAGCAGGGGCAACTGCCAGACCCTTGGGAGGGAGAGTTGGGGTACCGCTCTGGCTTGAGTAGCCACTTGAAGGTGAAAGTGTCCGTTCTGGGGAACGTGGGGGACGCCTGGAGCCGCCTGGGGACAAGCCAGAGCCCCAGGTACCCGCTGAGCTGGGTGGACAAGATACTGTGCCCACGCCTGAAGAGCCACCAGCGGTGGGCGGGCGAGGCAGCTGTGGCTGCTGCTTTCGCTCAGGTTTGGGCGGCAACCCTAAGGGCCCATCAGGCACTGCCGAGCCACGCTGATGGAGGGAGTAGGTCCGGCGGGGAGGCGGGGGAGGCCGTTTCATCTTACGCAGGGACACACTCCTGCCAGACAGCTGCCCACTGCTTCGGATGCTGGCCGTGTCTGAGGCCTCAGCAGTGCTACCCCCGCTGGGGGAGCCCCGCCCACTACCGCCTGGAGGAGGGGACGCCACATTATTGCTAGCTACAGAGCCCTCTGGCTGGCCCTCAGAGCCCCCCTTAGAGGAGAGAGTGGACCCATCAGACACAATGGTCTCGGAGGACTGAGAGTGGCTCCAGTTGTCACTGGATGAGGATGCGTTGCGGCTGCGGGGCCGTGGACTGGAAGCCGAGGAGAAGCGGCCCAGGGATCGAACCGAAGCTGGGCTGGCAGAGAGCAGGCTGCATCGGCTCAGGGTGCGCAGGCTGCTGCGACCCAGGGCCACCACATCCACCGTGGGTGGCAGCACGGCGTGCGGGATCAGCTTCGACAAGTAGGTGGCCTGGGGTGAGATAGACATGGCTGGGCTCAGTGGCTCTGGAGATCCTGCTCCTCCTGTCAGTCCAGGCACTGCGAGAGACATAGGCCTCGTCAGTGGCGGTGGCCGGGCTCCCGTGGATCGGCCAACAAGCGTGTCATCGTGGTAAACCCGGTCTATGTGGCGCTGGATGATAGCCTCTGCATCGGTGCCGGCCTCTGTTTCTGCCTCCAGAGCCTGCAGGGACACCCGGACCCCTGTCCCTAAGGCCAGGCCCGCTGGGCGACCATCCACCGTGGGGATGCGGACAGCGTCCCGTGAACCAGGAGGCTGTGGAGTGCCCGGTGCCTCGCGGTTGTTCCGCAGGCCTGAAACAGACGAGGAGATGGGGTCAGCAGAGGGGCTTGGCCAGGCTCCCCCGCGTCCACCGCCACTGCCCACGGACAAAGGCTCACCGAGCTCCTTCTGCACATGCTGAGGCAGCCCCAGCACCGTGCTCCTCCGCTCCCTCCGTCGCCTTCCTGACTTCCCAGATTTGGGAAATGAGTCATGGGGTCTGAAGGTGGAGCCTAAGGAGTCAGTCCAAGGGGAGAAAACCCGTTAGAGCGGAAGGCCTCTGAGCACTCTAGAGACATGGCTCAGTACTAATAAAGTACTCGTAAAACGTGCTTTCTTTTACACTCCTGAAAATCCGCTCGCTGATTCAACAATGACCTTTCCATTTAGGGAAGGGTTCTTACTACTCAGTGAGCAAATTGTATCATCATGTTAAACAGTTGACACTCATTCCAATGAGGTAAATGTTCTTAATATCCTGACATTCTTGGAGCAAGGGGTTAGACATGCCTTCTGTAGGCCCTCTGAGGCAGTCCTTAGCCAATCTTTTGTCTTTTGTTTTGTTTTGAGATGCGGATATCCTGCAATCCAGGTCAGCCTCTAACCTTGCAATTTCTGATCTTCCTACCTCTATTTCCCAAGCTCTAGGATTCCAGGTGTGTACCACCACACTGTTGCATATAGTGCGAGGGACTGGACGCAGGCTTTCCTGCTTGCGAGAGCAAGCATGGTACCAACTGAGCTATATTGAAAGTCAATCGCTTTAACTTATAGAACATCAATAGACACTCTAAGAAGTGAAGGGTTTATACTCCTGGTCACACTACAGCTAAGTTACCACAAATCAGGGTTCCCAAACCCTTCACGATCTTGCTTTGGGTCAGTGTCCACCATGAATCCCCAAGAGGATAAAGGGTACTGTCTGGTAAATTTACTGAATCACATAGCCTGGGATTAGGAAGAAAAAGGGAAGCCACAGGTACTAGGACATAAAGCGATGTGATGGTGCCTGTCACCTCTCCCCCCTGCCTAGAAATCCCAGCAGATGACAACACACCTCTGCGCTGGATCATCTCCGAGCGGACAGAGAGCGCATCCTCCGCTGTGGAGCTCTCTGTCATGTATGACTTCTGGCTGCAGAAGGAGATGGTGTCTTCATCCGGCCCCGTCCGGGAGGACTGTTAGGGGGATAAGAGCAGCTTGGATGAGCTACTCTGGGCTCCCTCCACTGTATTCCCCCAGCATTAGCCAGCACTGAGCAGGTACCAGATGGAGCAAGCCTGGACCAGCTGTCTGAAGTCATTTCATCTACCGCTTCAACATACAGAAGAAACTAGTCCAGAAAGGCCCAAAGCCATGCATGCCAGAGGCTAAGTCAGAAGGGAAGAGCAGGGCAGAGCAGGGCAGAGCTGGGACAGGGCTCACCTGGATGCTCTGGGTGTCTCCATGGTCCCAGCCACCCTTGCTCAGCTTCTGTCTTTCTGGAAGACACCAGAAGGGTCTGTTGGCCTAGGCCCCTGACCCAGGAGCTGGGAACAGCACTCCAACAGGGCAGGACTTACCTTGGTGCTGTAGGGAGCGGAGCCCCTCCTGGGCCTGCGTGTGCAGCTCTTCCAGATGAGGAGGTCTCCCGCTGGGGAAGAAAACATTGTCCTGGTGTTCATCTCTTACAGATCCTGGCCCCTGGCTGGGCCCTGCGCCCTGACGGTTGTCACTCTCGGTCTTAGCAGAACCTGATGGGACAGAGAAGAAAGTGAGGCCGGAAGGTATGTGGGCACTGGAGACTCACAGGCACAGCCACACAGGCATACAGAGTATCCCTTTGATGTCTAGCTCTGCAATCGCCTAGACACACACTTATCCCATGTATGCACATGAACTACACCGGAGGGTACGTATAATCTGAGTCATCACGTCACATAATAGGACCACACAAGGTCAACACACAGGCCCTTTACATCCACGAGGCATTTACAGGCTTCAGCAGTGTATACACACAAACAATACCCAAGTATAAACTAGCAAACGTGGCTCCACCAGCTTCCACAGGTCCACCTGACACCATGCTGCCGTAACCCCAAAGTACACTTAAAACTGCACCCACGGGTCACTCAGGGCTCCACACAAACACACCGTATACATGCAGAGCCCACGGCAAATCCATTTCTTGTCTCAAGACCTGACATTTCACTTTAAAGGAAAACAAACCACCGTCTTTAAATAGCCCCTTGGCCCGAGTCCAAGAAGATGCCATGAAAACCCAGAGCTGTCAGTCACAGTCAGATTCCCAGAAAACCCTAAGGGAGAAATAGGCCAGGGACACCTACTTACTCATACGGCTGCTCTCTAGAAGGATCCGCAGGGGCAGGGAGAAGAGGGATCAGGCCCCTCAACTCCCACTGGGAACGTAGCCTCTCTTGGGGGAACAGGCCAGGTATAGCCTCTCCTGGAGGCCCTGGCCTGGCCCCAGGTACAGAGGAGCCAGCGCTCCATTACAGAAGATCCTGTTACAGGCTCTGCCCACAGAGGGGCTGGTCATCTAATCCCTAGGATGGGGGCTGTGTCAGCATTTTCATTCCCAGCCCCTCTTTAAATGAAACCCACAACATAAGCAAAAGCGCTGGGAAGGTCATGTGACCTTGGCAGTCCCCTGTAGAGGAGCAGGAACAAAATAAGCCCTTTAAAGGGCCCCACCCCAGGAACTGGGTCTCCAATTCAGACAGACACCTGCCATTTCTTTTCTTCAGTATTTCTCAGGACCAGAGAGGCCCGGCACCCAAGAAGCCACAGGAATCCCACCAGGGCAGAGAGAGCTAAGAGGTGCCCCAGGAGGTCTTGGGTGTTTCCCCTCCATCCAATGATTTTACAAGTGGAGAAACAGGCTCAAGTGGAAAATGTTTTCCTACTACAGTCACAGCAAATGGCTCAGACAGCCAGGACTAAACTCTGCATTCCCAGAAGGGACCCCTGCCCTTCAAGAGCACAAGAAACTAAAGGTCCTACAGTCAGAACTTAAGTCTAAAAGCCAGGCTCCTGGGCAAAGGAGTGCACCTGGTCTCTACCCTCAAAACCGCCCTCTCCAAAACGAGGTCCCCAGGGCACACTTTCCCGGCCGCTCCTGCAGGTCCTCCCACTGAGGAGATGACTCCGGAGAGGGATGTCCCCTCTCTAAACTGAGCTATACCCAGGAATGAGTGGGTATCCCAGAAGGAGGGCAATCTGACCCTAGAACAGCAGACTCCAAGGTCAGAGACACCTAGGTCCACCCTCCAGGATAACAAGCGGCACTCAGACAAAAGCAGGGACAAAGCCGCCGGACAAAAGCGTGGCTGCGGACTCAGACTGCAGCCAGCCTGGGACCCAGCACCCCCACCTCATCGCTCTTTCTAGCCTTGACCCCCACCAACCTATGGGTCTGGCAAAGGGAGCTGTCACCCTTGGCTACCCCTCCCCAGCCACACCCACTCACCCTTCTTAAAGACCTCAAGAAGCGCTGGGAGGTGTCGCCCCAGGAACACTACCATGTCTGCAGCAGATGGTCACCACCTTACCCTCCCCAGAGCACCAGACAACACCTTCGATACAGCCCAGCCCCAAGGGGGACTCAGGACGCAGGGACGCAAAGCAAGCTCGCAGTCAGCTGCCTGGCAGAGTTCCGGCAGGAGGGGGAGGGGCTGCTCCAGGTTCTCCTCCCACCTTTGCCACAAATCCCGCCCATCCGCTAGCCCCACCCCTACCCCAATCCCAAGCAGGATACAGGGAAACTGAGGCCCAGAGACTGGGTGCTTTGCTACTGAGTGTGACTGGAGGTACCAAAGAGAAGACACAATGCTAGCTAGCTGTGGGTCACCGACTCTGCTCCCAAGTTCTTGTCCAAACATTTGGGTGCCGGAGCTAACGGAAGGGTCCCAGCTGCCAGATGGTGGGTGAAAGAGCCACCAGACCAGACTTGGCACGATGCCCACGCGCCCAACACCCAGCCGTCACGGCTAATTAAGGTAATTTCCCGAGGAAAGAGTTCAGCTCACGGAACAAGCTGACAGGAACCCAGGGCTGCCTGAGAGGATGACAGGGACAGAGCTGCCTCAGGACAAGGCACATAACTGACGCTGGCCGGCAGGATACCTAGAGAATCAGAGTGGCCGATGGCAGCAGTCAGCCCACTCACAGACTTCTGCCCCACACTTTCTAAAGAACTTTCTTCCCACCTCTGCAATGTGACATCAGAAAGGCTGAGAAACAGCAGAGGCAGGGGGATTCAACACAGACCTGTTCTTTCAGCCCAGAACTCTTCCCAGAAGCCATCCTGAATACGTGTTCACCATGCACGGGAATAGAGAATTGGCCGAGAAGCAACCCATAGGTGGAATTCAAAAAAAGTCAGGGGAGGGGAGAGGAAGAGAGGGAAGAGAAGGGGGGGGGGGCTGGAGAGATGGCTCAGTGGTTAAGAGCGCCGACTGCTCTTCCGAAGGTCCAGAGTTCAAATCCCAGCAACCACATGGTGGCTCACAACCACCCGTAACGAAATCTGATGCCTTCTTCTGGAGTATCTGAGGACAGCTACAGTGTACTTACATATAATATAATAAATCTTTAAAAAAAAAAAAAAAAAGGGGGAGAGGAAGGAGTCAGGTTCAGACGCACCTTAAATCCATCACACAAGCCCTGACCCCCTGACCTCCTCACATAAAAGCAAGGTCAACACCTGGCATGGCTTGGTGGCACACACCTGTAACCTCAGAACTGGTAAATTCAAGGCCAGATCAGACTACATAGTGACTTCCTGACTAGTCTGGGCTACACAGCAAGAACCTGTCTCACAAGGAGAGGTTGCTGGAAAGATGGCTCCATGATTTAAAAAGTGCTTCCTACTCCTGGGGTGTTGGCTTCTAGGACTCACTCACACTGGGTAGCTCATAACCAACTTGTAACTCCCTCCAGGACCCAAAACCTTCTAGCCTTCTAGCCTGCTCAGGCACCAACCAGCACATGAGGGGCAGACACAAATGCATATGAAAAAATAAAATGAAGAAACAAGCCAGGTGTGGTGACGCATACCGGGTTCCTCAGCATACGGCAGACATCTGGTAACAAGTTCTAGACTAACTGGTCTACAAAATGAAACCGTCTTTTAAAAAAGCAAAAAAACACAAAAACAACAACGACAAAAGATGCTAGCTGGGTGTGGTGGCACACGCCTTTCATCCCAGCACTCGGGAGGCAGAGGCAGGCGGATTTCTGAGTTCGAGGCCAGCCTGGTCTACAAAGTGAGTTCCAGGACAGCCAGGGCTACATAGAGGAAACCCTGTCTCAAGAAAAAAAAAAAAGATGCTGAGGAGGTGACTAAGCTGGCTGAGCACTTCAGAGCACTGGCTGTTCTTGCAGAGGACACAGGTTCCATTCCCAGCACCCACCTGGCAACTCACAACCCTCTGTAACTCTAGTTCCTAATTGCAAGGCTCTAGCCAGGCAGGCACTGGCTAATGCAAAGGGCTTGAGGTAAAGTTGTGAGTTTCTCCACCATGGGAGCCAGCAGAGCTGATAAACAGTAAACTGTGGGGAAGGCTGGCAGAAGAAATCAGGAGGGCAGGCGCCAGGTCAGGTGACCCCTGGACCTTACCCTCAGAAGTCAATGCCAGGCCAAGTCCCCAATTGCTGAGAATAAAGGGTCTGTGATTTGTGTCGAGCTGCAACCCACACTCCTGCGAGGCTGCACCCCTCCATCACCGCACCCCTCCCTGAAGAGCCAAGAACTCAGTGGCTCTAAAGTAGCAATTCCTCCTGGCATCTCCTTCTCCATTGGCTCTGGTCTCTCAAGTGACTGCTCAAGCACCAACTAGAACCTTACTCTAGAAAACGGACCTTTAGCAGGGCGTGGTGGCGCACACCTTGAATCCCAGCACTTGAGAGGCAGAGGCAGGTGGATTTCTGAGTTCGAGGCCAGCCTGGTCTACAAAGTGAGTTCCAGGACAGCCAGGGCTAAACAGAGAAACCCTGTCTCAAAAAACCAAAAAAAAAAAAAAAAGAAAGAAAGAAAACGGACCTTTGTGAGTTCGAGGCCAGCCCGATCTACAGCGTGAGTTCCAGGACAACTTGGGCTGCACAGTGAAACCCTGTCTCGAAAAACCAAACATCCATGGAGCAGGATCAGCAGCACTGAAGCCGCAGCATCTCCACAGCACTCTCAGGGGCAGGCACTCCAAATTACTTTTTAAACAAATAAAGCAGGCCTGGCTGACCTGATAAATAGCTGAGGCTGGTGCCAAACTTGTAACAATCCTCCTGCATCAGCCTCTAGAGTGCTAGGATTACAGGTATATGCCATCACACCTAGTAGAAATAGTCAAATTTTTCCTTTTTTTTTTTTTTTTTTTTTTTTTTTTGGTTTTTCGAGACAGGGTTTCTCTGTCTAGCCCTGGCTGTCCTGGAACTCACTTTGTAGACCAGGCTGGCCTCGAACTCAGAAATCCGCCTGCCTCTGCCTTCCGAGTGCTGGGATTAAAGGCGTGCGCCACCACGCCCGGCCTTTTTTTTTTTTTTGGTTTTGTTTTGATTTTTCAAGGCAGGGTTTCTCTGTGTAGCCATGGCTATCTTGGAACTCCCTCTGTAGACCAGGCTGGTCTCGAACTATGAGGTTCACCTGAATGCTTTTTATTATTATTATTATTATTAATTATTTAGACAAGATCTTTGTAACCCAGGCTCACCTCAAACATGCTAGCTAGCCAAGGATGACTTTGAATTGGGGGGAGGGGGGGCGGGTGAGCGCACACACCACTGCACACATGTGGCAGTCAGAAGGCAGCCATCGGGAGTTGGTTCTCTCCTTCCACCGCATGGACTCCAGGGACCCAATACAGGTAGGTAGCTGTGTGACTGCAGCACTCTGCCCTGACCCTGAACTTCTCCTTCTCCTGCCTACACCTCCCAAAGCCTGAGATTACAGACTTGTACCACAACACCCAATTTATGTGCTGCTGGAGAGCAGACCGAGAGATTCCTTCCTGCACACTAGGCAAGCACTCTACCAACCTGCCCAGAGTAGTGAGCTCCACCCCCTGCCCAGAGTAGGCACTTTCATCCCATTTTACAGATGAGGAAATGAGATGGTGAGGACGGACAAACAGTCTGAAGTTGCACCCTCTGGCCTCCACTGCGTAAGTGGCAGGAGCCTTTTCACTGAGAACAAGCTGAATCGAGCAGTCACGTTCTATTGACTATGTCAGCTACAAACCTGACCTCCCTGCTTGGGGGTGGAGGATGAGGCAGACTCCATCATCTCAATAATGATGCCTGCCTTGAAGCATGCGCTGCCCTTGTCCTCTGCCTCCAGGTGGGACCATCAGCCTCTCCCATCCAGACACCGGTGTGGTGACTCCTGCAGAGCAGGTATTGGTGGAGGGCAAAGCTGCTTCTTCCCCTGTGGATGTGACACAGTCCTGGGAGGCAGGAACTCTCCTAGTAACTCAAGGACCCAGGAGGCTGGGGAGCTAGGAGACTTCCCAAGCTTCAGTTGCTTCCCCAGCCTTTCACAGAGCAGGGCAGTCGCCCTTGGCTTCCCCTACACAGGGACAGAAAGGGCCGGGCTCTTTCTGAGTTGGGGGTAGGGTGAATTTAGCTCAGAGGTCCTAGAAGACCCTCCACTGGCACTCAAGGTCCTGGCTGCAAAATCCCCAGCCACAGCCAAGACTCCCACCTGACAACATCTGCTTTCTCTGCCCCCAATACCTCTCCCCCTACCCAGAACCTGCCAAGCTACCCCAGGAATAGGTAGGTCTACAGAGCAGGGGCTTAATTAGGGAAGAGCTCTGCAACCTGAGTATCTATCTGATAGGGAGGAATACCTCTGAAACAGATGATAACCAGAATAGGGAGGAGCTCTCCAAGGCCACACTTAAAGAGTCCCCAGTTCAGGGCTGGTCTCAGAGTCCAGAGGTGCTGCCTGGGCAAAGACCTTTCGGTAAAGGTCCCACCCCACCCCCACCTGCATCCAAGGCCTCCTGCTCCAGCCTGAGGGAGGAAGCCTCTGGCTCTAAGAAGACATCCTGCTCTTTGGCATGGCCCACCAAGCACAGTACACCAGGAAGCAAACAGGCAAGCTCTGGAACTCAGACACGGCCCACGGCCAGGGAAAGAGGCATGTGCCCTGAGTACGTTCCACTGTGACCACCTCCTCCGACAGATAGATACACCCAGGACTGCACCAACAAAGCACACACAGGCCACCCCAGCCTACAGCCACCTCACCTACTGGCAGGACTTGCAGGCCCACACAGGGCCTGCCAAGTGGCTGCGCGCACAGGAAGGCAGGTGTGTGTACGTACTACCCAGGGGCTTTCCTGAGCCTGGGGATAGGGACATGAGCCTGTCTCCCTCCAGAGCCACATTCACGTGTGCGCATGCGTGCAGACTCTCTTGGCAACATCCCCTATGGGGTGAGGCCTCAACCTGCCCCATTCCAGAGCAAGGGGCGGGGGTGGCGCACCCACAAGTGAACAGGCCTGACTCAGGGGAGAAGAATGAGGGGGGAGGGCACAGCTGGCCAGGTGGCCTTGCTCAGGGGCTGGCACCCTCTGGCCAACCCTCTGCTCCTGTCTCTACTGCCCTTGCCAGCTCTCCAGCCGGGATCCAGGATGTTTAGAGGCTCTTGATCTCAACCCCACTTTATACAAATAAACAAGATGAAGACGGGGAGAAAGGAGGCTTCTACGCGGTCTAGAGGCAGAGGCAGAACGGAAGTGTCAGTAGCTGCTCTTTCTGTAAAAGCAAGACAAGGGACAGAGAGAGCATCACTAACTCAGCAGGTGCCTTGATGTCCACAACGTCCACATTCTCTCCTCCACTGCCCACCGGCAAGGTGAAGTCTGCTTTCTTACAAAGGAGCACGAGGAGACTCAGGGGAAAGAGACTTCACTTGCTGAAGGTCACCCAACCAGGAAGTATCGGGTCCCCATTTAAATCTGGATCTTACATAAAAATCACACGGCTGTCCCAACTCTGTTAATGGGTAAAGGGTAGTCAGAGCCTCGGCCCCTCCCTGACCAAAAAAAAAAAAAAAAAAAAAAAAGGTTCACCTCACCTCTGAAGATGAGAAATCTACTTCCCTTTTCTCAATGTCCAGCCCCACCTCAGCAGGGGCAGAGCTGACAGGCCAGGCAGGTTCTAATGTAAATACTGGGAAGGGGGGGAGCAGGCAAGGAGTGCCTGGAGCAGAAGGGAGGATACATAATGTAACCATGTCCTAAGGAGTTTCCAGGTCAGCATTTACCCTAACAATGACATAGTAACCCCTTTCGGCCAGGGAATTCTTCAATTTTCAAGCCCTTTCTTTGCTCCTTCGAAGCATGATTAGCCCCATTTTATGGATGCCAGAGAAGCAGCCAGCATGAATGGGGGGTGGGGGTGGGGGGGAAGGACTAAGAATCAGAAGAACTGGATTCCAGGCTTGGGACAAATAAACCAGGTCTCTGGCAGCCTCTGTCTGCCCTTCCGTGAAGTAGGGCTAATGTCTGCCTCACCTCAGCGCACCTGAGGACACTGGAGAAAGTCACTCAACTAGCTGGTAGAGTGATGACACCTATAATCGCAACACTTGAGACAGAGGCAGGAGGACTTCTACATGTTTGATCCTGTCTCAAAGAGATGGCTCCATGGCTAAGAACACTGACTGCTCTTCCAGAGAACTGGAGTTCAGCACCCACATGGAGACTCCCAACCATGTGGGTTGGGATCCCACATGGAGACTCACACCCATCTGTAACCTCAGACCCCAGAAGATCTTCTGGGGGCACAGTACACATAATGGTAAACAGACCTACAAGCAGTCCATATCTACATCCAGTCAAAATACCCCTAAACATAAGTATATTAATAATCTGAGAGAGAGAGAGAGAGAGAGAGAGAGAGAGAGAGAGCGAGCTATGCTGAGGATATCCAGAGGCCAAGCATGCATAAGAGGCTCTGGGTCTGACACAAAACACTGTCCATAAAGAAAGAAAAAAACAAAACAAAACAGGGGCTGGAGAGATGGCTTGGCGGTTAAGAGCACTGACTGCTCTTCCATAGGTCCTGAGTTCAATTCCCAGCAACCACATGGTGGCTCATAACAATCTGTAATGGGATCCAATGCCCTCTTCTTATGTGTCTGGAGACAGCTACAGTGTACTCATGTACAAGAAAGAAAGAAAGAAAGAAAGAAAGAAAGAAAGAAAGAAAGAAAGAAAGAAAGAAAGAAAGAAAGACAGGCGGGATAGTGCACACCTTTAATCCCAGAACTCGGGAGGCAGAGGCAGGCAGATTTCTTAGTTGGAGGCCAGCCTGGTCTACAAAGTGAGTTCCAGGACAGCCAGAGCTACACAGAGAAACCCTGTCTCGAAAAAACAAAACAAAACAAAACAAAACAAAAATTTTTAAAAAAAAGTGAGTTCCAGGACAGCAAGGGCTACACAGAGAAACCCTGTCTCGAAAAACCAAAAAAAAAAAAAAAGGAAAGAAAGAAAAAGAAAAGAAAAAAGAAAAAAAAGAAAGAAAGAATGAAAGAAAGAAAATAAATTAATTGGGCTGCAGATGTAGCTCAATTGGTAGAGTGTTTGCAGAAAGCCCTGAGTTTGATCCCCAGTACACCATAAAACTGGGCACAATGGCCTATGTATGTCTGTAATTCCTAAAGGATTTGAGGCCACCCTGTACTGTGTGAAACCCTGTCCAAAAAGAGAAAGAGAAAAGAAAGCTACATAACCCAGCATAAATACACAGTACTGGGAGCAGGAGAGATGGCTCAGTGGTTAAGAGGACTGACTGATCTTCCAGTAGTCCTGAGTTCAAATCCCAGCAACCACATAATGGCTCACAACCATCCTTCTCTGACTCCCTCTTCTGGTATGTCTGAAGATAGCTACAGTGTACTTACATATAATAATAAATACATCTTTGGGCCGGAGCAAGCAGGCCAGAGCGAGCAGAGGTCCTGAGTTCAATTCCCAGCAATCACATGATGGCTCATAACCATCTGTACAACTACAGTGTCCTCATATACATAAAATAAATAAATAAATCATTTTTTTAAAGATTTCTTTTATTTATTATATGTAAGTACACTGCAGCTATCTTCAGACACTCCAGAAGAGGGCGCCAGATCTCATTACGGATGGTTGTGAGCCACCATGTGGATGCTGGGATTTGAACTTATCACCTTCGGAAGAGCAGTCGGTGCTCTTACCCGCTGAGCCATCTCACCAGCCCCAATAAATCATTTTTTTTAAAAAAGTCTTTAAAAAAAAATACACAGTACTGGATCAAAGCCGGCCTTGGCCTGTCTGGGGCATGGGCCATATAGAAAGGAAGGGCCTTCCACTCATACCTAACACAGCAGCGACTAGAGTTCCTGACGAGGAGATCCCAATCTCACTAAGGCTCAAGGGTCAGTGACTTTCTCAAAGTCATATGGCTAGCAAAGACAGGAAAGTCACGCTTTGAGCCAGCTCTGACTAGCTGTAAAACCATGTTCGTCGCATGCGACCAGCTGCCTAGTGCCCCTGCCCACTTCCTGCCCCTGCCCACTTCCGGAGCTCTCCTCCAATCTCGAGTGGAGTTAATGGCCATTAAGATAAAGTCTGATAAAGCACACTTAACATCAGCTCTGTACCCTCTTCAGCGACCTCGCCTTATCTGGCAGTCCAGGCCCAGGAACAGGCCTGAGTCCAACCCTGGCTGTGCTCTGGCTGGCCCTCAACCACCACTTAATCACTATCTGAGGGCCTCAGTTTCTCTAATTGTAGTGTGGAAAAGATAATCTCTAAGAAGTCCTTTGCACGTATGTATAACTCTGCCCCTGGATGGTGGTCCAAGCATCTGTCCTGTTCCATGCCCCTGTCTGTCTGTCTGGTTGTCTGTCTGTCTGTCTCTCTCTCTCTCTCTCTCTCTCACACACACACACACACACACACACAGAATCCTATTTAGGCTCATTCATGGGCAAGAAAGGTGGTTCAGGAGCTGGGGAGATGACTCAATTGTTAGGTGCATGGTCCACTCTTCCAGAAGACCCAGGTTCATTCCCCAGCACCCACATGACAGCTCCAGGGAACTTAACCTCCTTACATGTGCATACGTGCAGGCAAAACACCAGTACAGATAAAATAAAGTATAAAAAAAGAAAAAAAAAAAAAAAGACTCAGCTTATCACAGACACCTTGGATCCACGACCGCTGGATAAGCCCCTTATCTAGAAAACCCAGCACTTCCACAGCCAAGTTCAGATATCACAAGTTGGTCACAAGTCTCCCCCAAAAGAAGAGGGGGGACAGAGGGAATGGGAGGCCTCAGACCTCCTTCCTGTCAGATCTCAGGCCCTCCAGCTTTAGAAACAAGGAGAGGACACCAGGAAGGACTCCCAGGAAGTCTGACCCCTCAGCCCTTCCCTCAGTTTCCCCACCTAAAGAGGGGAACGGACCCCCATCAGGCCTGGTGCCTGACAGGACAGGGTGAGGGAATGGAAGAGAGGGTAAGGTGGATGCCTCTCCTGAACTCTTGTTTGTTTGTTTCTTTTGTTTTGTTTGTTTGTTTGTTTGTTTTTGAGACAGGGTTTCTCTTTCTCTGTATAGCCCTGGCTGTCCTGGAACTCACTTTGTAGACCAGGCTGGCCTCGAACTCAGAAATCCGCCTGCCTCTGCCTCCCGAGTGCTGGGATTAAAGGCGTGCGCCACCACGCCCGGCTCTCCTGAACTCTTAGTTGCAGTGTTCATCCCCCAGTCTGACCAGGACCATGCACCCTGCTGGCCTGGGAGAATGTGCTGGGCTGGACACCAAAACAGCGATCCCAGCAGGACGCGATGTCTTTTCAGCCAAGGGATGCTCTGTCCTCACTCAGACCCCTTTAAGGGCCATCTGATGAAGACAGGACTCCATCCTTCCTTGGATGCGTGTTTCCCTTTCTTCTTAGATGCCGCTCTAAGCCCTGAGGGCCTCAATACCTAACTCCTGCCCCTCTCCCGTGGCGTTGCTTCTTACTCTTGGACTTGCCGCAGGTCCAGGGTTCAGGGTTCAGGCTACCTATCTCAGACCTGTGGACCACACAGTTATGACGTGAAGCCCATCCACCCGGGAGCTGGTTAAGGGACCCCGGACTTGGGCACATGTCACAATTTAGCTACCTTCTCTGTAGCACTGAGCAAGTGACCTCCCTTAGCTGAGTGAGCTCCCCCTTATCCATGTGTAAAATGGAAGACAATGGCACAGCTCCTGTCACTGGCTGCAAGAGAAGTGAGTTAGGGAAGGAAGGGTGCGCTGGGCCTGATTTCTCTCCACTCTAACTACTGATACCAGCCCACGCCCAAGCAGGCCTCCAGAACCACTGCTCCCAGCATCCCAGTAATCCCAGGTCTTTGTCAATTTTGCTGCTTCCTCCCTCTGCTCCCACAGCCCCCACCCTGCCGAAGCCCTCAGCTCATCACCTCTCCCCTGAATTGCGGCAACAGGCTCAGGGCTTCCACTCTCGCCAGCCCCCCCCCCCCCCCCCCTAACCTGCCCTACCTGCACCTGCCCAGGCCCTGGAGCCATCTTCCTAGCACACCAGTTCTGTGGGCTCCTCCCTTTTCTCAAACACCTTCACTGGCTTCCAGTGACCTGGATCCTTCAGCCCTCTCTGGCCGCCGCCTTGTACTTCCTCAATCCCACAGACTAATAAAGTGAACAAGCACACAAAACTCCAGGCCTACACCAGGGCCCTCGAGACTAAGAGAGACCTTGAGCAGGATAAAGGGACTGAAACTTCCAGGGACCTAGTGGCCCTTGCCTTTAATCCCAACACTTGGAAGGCAGAGGCAGGTGGATCTCTGTGAGTTCAAGGCCAGCCTGATCTACAGAGCGATACAGAGTTCCACCAGGACAGCCAAAATTATAGTGAGACCCCGTCTCAAATAAATAAGCAAATGACTTCTCCCTAACCTCCACGCCCAGTCCCAATTCTATGCCACGCCATATTTCACAGTTGCAAAAAAAAAAAAAAAAAAAGCCCCAGCTGTGCCCTCTAGCCTGTCAACACTCCAGGGCTAATCCTGTGGCTCCTCCAAAGACTGAGTTAAGAACATTGCCTCAGTTTTCTAAAACTGACCCCAGGACAACAGCTTTTGATGTACAGCCTGGGACAGTTCCCACCCTGTGTTGCCTTGACAATGCCCACGGCCTCTTAGCAACACCTTGGAGTCTGAGTGGCCCTGGAGTTGCAGCAATGGTCAGAAGAGTCACTGAGTGCCCCAGAGTGAAGAATGTCAGAGCCAGGCCTAGGGGCGCATGCCCATAATCCCAGTTTTCGGGAGTTAGGTGAGACCTCTGGCTCATCCTCCCTCTCCGTCCTCGGCCTTCAGGCTGACTGTCATGCCTGGCTCTAACCGCCGCCTTCTTACCCGTTCCTTCACTCCTAAGTTTGCACCCACACTTGGTTCTCAGGAAACAAATGCCCTGCCCTAGCCCAGCCCTGCTGGCTTGGAGGGAGGGAGAACCACAGCCAGGACTTCATAGTTGACAGGCAAGGAGACTACTGGAATTTCTCATCAACGCCCACCTTCTGAGAAATCAAGAGTCCATCGGAACAAGAATTAACCCCTCCTACTGTCTGATCACCATCACAACAACTCAAAAACATCCAATGCAAACGACCTTGAACAAGGCTCTCCTCTCTAGACCCCAATCTCTTCATCCTTCAAATGGCTAGCCACAACTCTGTGGGTCCCAGGTCAACCATGCTGAGGTTCCCTCCTTTCAAACAGGCTCAGTGTAGGAGCCATGGAGGTCCAGGAAACAAACAAACAAAAAAAAAAACCTGACCAAGGTCACCAGTGCCTCTGGCAGTGGCACTGAGAACAGACCCCTCTTCTCTCTCTCCTGCTTCCCATCATCCTTATGTGGGGACCAGAGGGAAGAATGAGATCATCAGGCTCCACGGTTCTCCAAAAATGTGGGCCATCCTGAGAACAGAGGCGGATTTTCCCACAATGGCCCCCCATCATCCCACTTCCTCCTGAATTCTCTCCTTACTCCAGACCTACAGGCACCATACTTAGTAAACCTGCCTCGGTTGAAGCCACCGTTTTGGTGGGGTGCAGTTTTAAATCCACCTTGCCCCTCCCCGTCTCTGCATTTACAAGGTGAGAAAACCAGGCCCTCCCTCCAGAACCCCTTGGGACTCTCTGGGATACCCAGAACTGTCGCACTGACAAGGGAACACCAGGAACGCCATCTCAGCCTTGGGATTGGAGGCCTTCCTCATTCCCTAGCCCCCACCCTTGGAGACTGGAATGTGACCCGCGGAGGGATCCCGCAGCACGCCGGGAAGGGCTGCAACAACGTTCCAGCCCGCTGGCTGCATTGAATGGGGGAAGATGGGGCGGCCACCTCGGAAACTGAGGGGATCTGGGGGGGCCGAGAGAAGGTGCAGCGGCGCGGTGGGGGTGGGTTCAAGAAAGCAGTTGGACTCCCGCTCGCGCACGGGTGTAGGTCCCCAGCCTTCAGCTCTGGTTTCCTGCTTCTTTCCCCTACCTTTGTTTTCCCTCCCTCCTGCAAACTTTCAGACTGTTGGGGGTAAAGGTTTGGAGAAGAAGTGTGTGTGTTGTGTATGCACATCCATGTGTGTTGTACACAGCGCCTTAGAATCTGCCTATGACCCTGTGTGTTCAGCTGGGTGCCTAAGACACTGGACAACTGTACCTACATGACTCATATGTGTGCCTGTGTGTCAACCTAGGTGTGGGTGTAGCTCATGTGGCCATGTAAACCGTATGCACAGGTATATGTACCTGTGCCTCAGGATCTGTGTCCGGGTGCCAGTGTGTGGGTGTGACTGTGTATGCGGGTTTTGGTCTCTGCACCGACAGACATACATGAGAACGGGTGTTGTGTGCAAGATGTGAAAATGTACGCGTGCCCGCCCGCGGGTATGAGTGGGTACGTGTGTGTCCGTGCGCATGTGAGGGGTGAGATCTGAGCGGATTCCCGGCTCCCCACTCTCACGCCCACCAGGCCCCGGGAGGGGACACCGCAGCTCCGGTGGCGACTGCAGGGACCCTCCTCCCCGCCTGCCCCGCCCCCACCCCTACCTGCGGGCCGCTTCGCCGATCGCCCGAAGCGCCAGAAGCTGCGGGTCCGGGGGCCGCTGGGGGCCTTCCTCTTGTGGTGTGAGTTGCCCATGGTAAGTGCGGGAGGCAGCACAAGTACCCAAGCGCGGCCCAGCCAGCCCGGCCGCCGGGCCCGCAGCCCCGGCAGGGAGGCAGCAAGACGCGCGGGCGGCCACCGCGGGCGCCCCCAGCCCCAGTCCGGCCACGCCCCCTAGCACTGCGGCCAATGGTCATGCCGGGGGTGGGGCCAGAGGAGGGGCGGGGCCTAGCGCCAGGCCTGCCCGCTCCACCCCTCCGAGAGACCAGGGAGACCTGCTGAGCCGCCCCGCCCTGAGCGCTCTGGGAAGGGCTCGGATGGTCCAGGTTAGGTAGGCGGGTCGGGGAATCTCCCAACCCAGCTGCCTGCACCTCCTGGAGGACTGCAGTGGAACTGGGAGGATAAGGGACTCGCCTCCGGACAAGCAGGACCCTGCTGCTGCTGGGCCCACCGGCCACCACCCGGTGAGTGTCACGTGTTTGTGTATCGCCTCTCTCTGGACTATAACCTGCACATATATCGAACTAACTGTTAATCTCTGAACCCGGGAAGTTGAAAATAATAGTAGCATCTTTTTACTAAGTGCTCAATGTGTACGGCGCACTGAGCTACCTGCTTCCATGCGGTGTTTCATTTCATCTACAAAATAATTCCACAAGGTAGGTACTTCTGTCAGCCATTTTACCAGTAGGGAAACTAGAGTCCCTTGAAGTCAGTTGACCGACCCATATTCAAGGAGCATTAATCTACAGAGCTAGGAGTCACATCCGGACTCACCTGTACCCACATTTTCCCTTGCCTTTCTGTGTATCTCTCTGCGTGACCTTAAAGGATGAATGCCTGTGTAACTTTGAGTATTACTATGCCTATGTATTTGTATAGGTGGACATGACATATACACTCCAGCCTAAACATCTGAGTGGTCTCTGACTAGCATAATTGTGTGTTGAACGTGTGTCCATGTTACTGAGCCTGTTTTCATGTCCGCATGTGTACTTTCGTGTACTTAGCATTGTGACTGTGGCACTCAGGGTAGCAGAGTATCACTGATTTGTTTGTATTTAAGTTTGTAACCATCTGTCTCTGTGTGTATATACATATATATGCATAATGTTTATCAATAAGACTATGCTTTTGTGTTTGAGATTGACAACAATTGTTTGCTATTTGTGTGCACATGGAGGTATTAATATCTGAAGCCACCCATGTATCACATTGTAGAGTTGTGTGCCCTTCATGCAAGTCTCTATTTTTTTCAAGACCCTCACTAGGCCTTAGCACTTCTCAAAGTCTTCTAGGCTGCCCAAGGCCCTTTGCCTGGCCCCTCAGACTAGGCTGAGAGTCCAGAGCCCTTGGTTCTGGTTTCTAGTGGAATGGCTTATTCTCACTACCAGCTGAGCAAGCCTCTCTCTCTCTATGGCACCACCCTGCTGGAGTGCCCAGTAATTCCAGGATACTCAACCTTCCCTGAGGCCCTTCTCTTACTAAGAACCTGAAGCTAACAACAGTGCTGTCCCTGAAGAGCTGACATGACATGCTCTGTGTACCAAGCAGTATGCACCAATCTGCATAGAGAATAGCATCCTGTATCAAAGCTAGGAGAGCTGGCTGGCTGGCGGACAAAAGCACTAGCTGACAAGCTTTACCAACTGAGTCCTACTCCCAAGGTCCACAGTGGAGAGAGAGAGACCAACTCCCGCTAGGTGACCTCTGACCTCTCCATACATCTGCTGACTCCTGTCTTTGCCTGGAAGATTCCTTCTCGCTGGGCATGGTGGCGCACGCCTTTAATCCCAGCACTCGGGAGGCAAAGGCAGGCGGATTTCTGAGTTCGAGGCCAGCCTGGTCTACAAAGTGAGTTCCAGGACAGCCAGGGCTAGACAGAGAAACCCTGTCTCAAAAAACCAAAAAAAAAAAAAAAAAAGATTCCTTCTCATCTCCAAAGCTTTTCTTGACCCTCTGCTCCCCCATGTGCCCTTCTCTCTGGCCCAGTTCTCTGTTCTTCCACAGGCATTAATGCTGCCCTGTGATTTGCTGATCACACCTCAGGACTGCCCAGTACCCTATCCTAGCATCCTAGCACTTATCTTTCTTTCTTTTTTTTTTTTTTTTTAGATTTATTTATTCTATATAAGTACACTGTAGCTGCCTTCAGATATACCAGAAGAGGGCATCAGATCCCATTACAGATGGTTGTGAGCCACCATATGGTTGCTGGGATTTGAACTCAGGACCGCTGGAAGAACAGTCAGTGCTCTTAACCCCTGAACCATCTCTCTAGCCCCCCGCACTTTTCTTAGACATTGAGTTATTTGGGTGTCTGATTTATTAACCACAAAAATATCAACAAGGATAAGAACTGTGTGTGAGCCGGGTGTGGTGGCGCACGCCTTTGATCCCAGCACTCGGGAGGCAGAAGCAGGCAGATTTCTGAGTTCGAGGCCAGCCTGGTCTACAAAGTGAGTTCCAGGACAGCCAGGGCTGCAAAGAGAAACCCTGTCTCAAAAAAAAAAAAAAAAAAAAAAAGAACTGTGTGTGTATGTATCACCCTGGGTGACCGAGGCTCAGCCTAGCAGATGTACCCTATGTGCTGCTGAATCAGATGAAGATGGAGATGGTAAGGCCTGTGCAGAAGCAATAACAGCTCTTGCATCTGTCTGGAAGTGGGAGTGGTGGCACTGGTAATGGCACGTGCATGTAAGTGCTTTTTGTTTCAAAGGCTGCACCTGCTGCAGGACCTTGGAGAAGAGATTTGGCCCCCAGATGCCAACTATGGGGGAGGCAGGATGATCTGGGAGTAAGAGGGGACCAGTATGGTGGGCATTAATATGGCTATGCATTTGTACAGGCAGCTGTGACATGTGCACCGCATGGTTAGCCTTGGGTACCTTGTGACACCACCCCTGCTTACAGAACAGTGGTGAAGTTTCCACCTAGCTAGAACCCTACAGGAGAGAACTCGCTAACAAGGCAGAAGGCCGAGCCCGGTTATCTCCTCCCACTCCTGGGAACCTAGTACGCATCTGCCACAAGAATCAGGTTCAGTGCCCACGCAGGCAGAGCTTCTCCCTGTGGCCCTATGGCCCCTGTGAGAGGAGCAAGGAGTCCTTTGCAGAGCAGCCCAGGAACAGCAGGAACACACACACACACACACACACACACACACACACACACACACACACACACACGGAGCGCGCTCTAACAGGAGGCATGGGGGAAAGATTTCACTCCTCTAGCCCAAGGCAGCTGCCTTCACCTCCTTCCTTCCCGAATTCAGCCAAGCAGCTGGAGGTGGCCTTGGGGACTGTGTCCCCACTCTCCCCACCCCACCATGCTCCTTGCAGGCCAAACACTGTACAATGCTCCCTCTCATTCCAGTCCTTCAGCATGTGACAGGCCAGGAGCAGCTGAGAGGTTTTGAGTTTTCGGGGAGAGGGGATTTCCAGGGGTGTGGAAGAGCGCCCTGCTCTGCTTACTGCCACAAGAGCATCATGGGGGGCGGGAGGGTGTCCATTTTCCTGGTCACAGCTCAGGCTACCCCAGTTCTGCAGACCCTGTGGCTAGTGCTGTTTCCAGGAATTCAGGGGGGCAACCCACCATAGACTGCGGGCTCTTCCCAGGACTGAGGGAGGTTCCAGCAGAAGGCTGCATGCATGCAGAATGCAAGAGACCTGGAACAAGGCCTGAAGGTGTCTTGAGAGAGTGAGGGGAGGTTCCCTCAGCTCCTCCTGGCTTCCTTCCTGCTCTTCCCACCCTGCTAGAGGCACCTCTCTGAGAAAGGCTTTTCTGTTTGAAGTCTGAACAAAGGAGTCTGGAAGCTAAAGTCAGCCTGGCCCCAGCTGGGGTGGGCTCCAGTCCCATGCAAGGATCCAGTCAGCTCAAGTCAACTTCCCCAAGAAGCGGGACCTTGAACAAGTCACCCCTTCTCTGGGCCTGTCTCTAAGTACCATGAATGTGTTGTGTTCCCTGTGGAATCAGTTTTGACTGTCTAGGATTAGAGCTGCCCATGCTGGATCACCTATAACCTGAAGTCACGTAGTGTCAGGCCCTGTGCTGGGCAGGGCCAAGGGAAGAACCATTTAACCCAGCCTCTGTCCTCAGGGACCCTGGATAGTAAAGTATAGAGATCCAGATTGCAGCCCCACCCCCAGAACTCCAGCCAGCTAGCTGGCCCCAACCCCAGCCCTGCCCACCTGCCCAGTGACTCCAGCTTCCTCTCACCCCTCAATGCCACACTGCACAGGGCACCTCAAGGAAGCTGCCCTTGATCTTCCCAAAGCATCTCTGTCGTGCCTTTTCTTTTGTTTTGGTTTAGTTTTTTTCAAACGAGGTCTTATGTGGCCCTGGCTGGCCTCCAAATTGCCATAGAGTGAAGATGACTTTTAAACTCCTGATCCCCTCAGGCCTCTAACCAACCAAGTGCGGGGACTGCAGCCCTGTGCCACCAGGCCTAACTCTGGTCTGGATTCCCAACCCTTCCTTATTTGTTCCAGGACTCTTCCTTCCCAGCTCGCACACTCAGATCCTGAGGTTCAAGAATGATATCTCTAATGTCTTCATCCCCATTCAGTGCCCGGCATGCAGCAGGTACTAAGCATTTTAGAAATTAGGGCTCTGGAGAGATGGCTCAGCGGTTAAGAGCACTGACTGTACTTCCAAAGGTCCTGAGTTCAAATCCCAACAACCACATAGTGGCTCACAAACATCCATAACAAGATCTGACTCCCTCTTCTGGAGTGCTTGAAGACAGCTACAGTGTACTTATAATAAATAAAAATAAATAAATAAATCTTTAAAAGAAGAGGGGGGGAGGGAGGAAGAAATTAGTTAAGCCTTCCTTTTCTGTCTAAACCCAAGGCAGGCAATACCCATCACATCACAGGGACTACAGGGACTTCAGGATACATAGGACAGCCTACCTCCTCTGTGAAAAACCACTCTACTATAGCAGACGGAACCCTACGCCCATTACATGAACCAGGCCCCAATCTAAAAAAACTGGGTAGAGGCCCCTCCCAAAGGAAAGAGGATCACAAAAACAAATTCTCCGAAACTTAAATCTCTTAAGCAGAGTGCTTTAAAGTCTAGGAGTATCAAAGATGAGAACAGTGGGGCTGTAAAGGATGAAGAGGAGCTCACTGGGTAGAAAAGTAAAGGCAAGCACAGCGCAGGCAGAGGAAATGTGCATCATCACACGACAGCTTGTGAGCATCCTGTGAGCATCCATGAAAATGCTACTGAAACGCGAACAGACCAGCTTCAAGCAGAACGCGCCCAAAGACTGTGTTTCGGAATGATACAGACTAGTGACTAGTGACTAGTGAGGCTGTGTACTTGAAAGGCCAGCCTGTTCTACACGGCAAGTTCCAGGCTAAATTGGGGGCCGGGCAGACTCAGTGAGACTGTCTCATAAATAGGAGGGGAGCTAGCTAGAAGATGACCCAATGGTCCTTGTTGCTCTTGCAGAGGACTCTGGTTCGTTCCCTAGCACCCACATGGTGGTTCACAGCCATCAGTAACTCCAGTTCCAGGGGATCTAACACCGTAACACCCTCTTCTGACCTCATGGGCACCAGGCATGCCCACATCATACACATACATATACATGCTGGCAAAACAGTCATACACATAAAGTAACTTGAAAAAGTTTTTGGTTTTGTTTTTGGTTATTTTTCTATTTTTTCCAGACAGGGTTTCTCTGTGTAGCTCTGGCTGTCCAAGAGCTCAGTCTGTGTAGCTCTGGCTGTCCAGGAGCTCAGTCTGTAGACCAGGCTAGCCTCAAACTCATGAGATCCTCCTGCCTCTGTCTCCCAAGTGCTGGGATTAAAGGTACCACCACTGCCCAACTTTAAAAAAAAATGTAAGGATGTAAGATAGTCGGACTCCACTGGAGTAAAGGGTCTACTTTAAAAATAAACAAACAGGGGGCTGGTGAGATGGCTCAGCGGGTAAGAGCACCCGACTACTCTTCCGATGGTGATAAGTTCAAATCCCAGCATCCACATGGTGGCTCACAACCATCTGTAATGGGATCTGATGCCCTCTTCTAATGTGTCTGAGGAAATCAACAATGTACTCACATACATAAAATAAATAAAATCTTTTTTAAAAAATAGAGGGGGCTGGTGAGATGGCTCAGCGGGTAAGTGCATCAGACTGCTCTTCCTAAGGTGATGAGTTCAAACCCCAGCAACCACATGGTGGCTTACAACCACCCCTAATGAGATCTGACGCCCTCCTCTGGTGCGTCTGAAGTCAGCTACAGCGTACTTATGAATAATAATAATAAAAAAGAATCCTTGGACCGGAGAGAGCAAGTGGGACCAACCAGAGTGAGCGAGGCCGACCAGAGTGAGCGGGGCCAACCAGAGCGAGTGGGGCTGGCCGGAGCAAGAGGTGCCGAACGGGGATAGCCGGAGAGAGCAGGGCAAATCAGAGCGAGCAAGGTTGACTGGAATGAGGGAAAAAAATTTAAAAATTAAAAAATAAAAAAAAAATAGATAAAGCCAGGTGTGGTTGCGCCTTTATTCCCAGCACTCGGGAGGCAGAGGCAGGCAGATTTCTGAGTTCAAGGCCAACCTGGTCTACAGAGTGAGTTCCAGGACAGCCAAGGCTACAGAGAAACCCTGTCTCGAAAAACCAAAAATAAATAAATAAATAAATAAATAAATAAATAAATAAATAAATAAGATAAAAATAAAATAGATAAATAGATAAAAATAAACAAAAACCCACCCTAGACTCTACAAACTCACACCAAGGACAGCCCTCTGGAAGTGAGTGGTCAAGTGGAAGACGTGGCGCTCCTAGAGTGACCTCTGTTAGGCTTGGCAGGGAGAAGGAGTTCTTGAATACTCAGTGTGCCTATCACTGCCCAAAGGACACACAAGAACCACACACCTCTTCCCCAAAGCTGGTCCTTTGGAAAGTTCTTTCACGACTTTCCAGTTAGAAACTCATCTACAGTCACATAACTTTGGAAAGTATGGCCTTTGAAGATTGTCACTACAGACATCACTTCCACAGACAGGGGCAGGGTTTCCTGTACCCCAGGCTGGCCTATGTACCTCCCTATGTAGCTGAAATGACCTTGAACTCCTAACACCTCCTGCCACTACCTACTATGTTCTAGCTTATAGGTGTGTGCTACCACACCCAGTTCATTCTGTGCCGGGGGACACAGGGACACAGAGATCAGAACCAGGGCTTCATGCATGCTGGGTAAACACATCTCTAACCCCACGTTACCTGTCTTGGCTCAATATGCCCATCACCTTGAGCAATTGTTTTGCATCCTGTGGACTTTTCCCACTGTTCCTCCAAACACAGGGAAAAGCCCGGCCTGTCTCACTCAGGTCAGCTGTCTTGCTAACTCCCTTCTTCCACAAACTGCTCACTACCTCCAGGAAGTCTTCCCTGGTTGGCCACTGGACCTGTTCTGGCATCAGTCCCAGAAACACTTCATCCCTACACACTTGTCCAAGCGATCTTTCCAGAAAATATAGACTCCTGTTTGCTTTTGCTTTTTCAACTTCCTCTTATGTCTGCCTCGTCCTGTGAGACAAGGGGAGACTCCACCTTCCTTGACTCCACATCAGTCAGAATCTCGGCATGCAGGTGTGACTAAAACATGGATTAAAATGAACTGAACTAACTCCTGAGTCTTGGGCACCATGTATGGGAAGCCCACTACCACTCAATGGAGCTCCACAGCTCCTGAAGGGTTTGCATGTCTGCTATCTAATTGGATTCTCGAATGCCCAGGTTTTACAGATAAGGAAGGGCAGGCATGGCAGGGTGAATGGGCAGCCTGTGTCCTGTAGTTTGAGAAGAACTGTTCCCATGGGCCAGACTCCTGCCAGACAAGAACCCACTCTTGCTAGACTGGACTAAACTTATAAGCACAATCTAGCAATCCCTTGCATTCCATGGTGACTTCTCTTTGCTGTGAGTTTCATATCATCCCTAATGAGAACCTCAGGAAAAGGTCACAGGCCATCGCGGCTGTGTCCAGGGAAAGGTCCCCTCTCGTTCCTAGGAGGCACTGACAGACTCAGTGAGCTCACGGTTGCTTCAACGTTGGTTGCCATGGGTCTTCTTAGCGAGACCAGAATTAAACTAATTTGCCTGCCTCTTGATCCTTGCCCACTCTACCCTGTTCCCTGGATTCTCTCTGGGCTGCCTCTCTGGAGACAGGGCTCCATGAGATCTTCAAGACTCCCCTCTCTGTCTTCTGGAGAATCAGTTCTTTCCTGAGGCATCTGACTCTGAATTTAAATCTAAGTTTGGTCAAATCACTCATTCATCTTCACTAAGCCTCAGGGTCCCCCCCTATGGGGTTCCCCCCACATCCCACCCCACCTCCATTTTGAGACCAAGCATTGATATGTAGCCTAGGCTGGCCTCAAATTTATTCCCCTGCCTCAGCAACTCCAATGCTGGTGGCGTGCCCCCCGGCTCTGCAAATGGGATCTAGTGAGGGAATGGATGTAAGTCTCCTGACACATTTAGAGTAATCAATCAATGTCAGGTTTCCTCCTTTTTGTTAGAGCTGTGAGATGAAGGGGGGGGGGGGCAGAACAGGAGACTGCAGCAGCAAGGGGACCGAGACTTGTGTCTCTAGATCTCTGGCTCTGAGAGTGTGATGGGCCCAATGAGCTTCCCAGGGAGGCCTTTCGGTCATTCCAGAAATGCTCCAGGCATATCCCTCCTCCAGCCCCCACCCTCATCCATTCCGATGGTCATCTGCCCTGAAAGAGTTAAGCCTCCAGCCTCCCCTTCCTGGCTGGTGGAGATTAGAGAGATCAGATTTATTTCTCTTAATAAACAGAAAAGAAGTTGGGCCAGGCAGGTGACAGGGACACAATCAGAACAATTGGAGGCTGGAGCAAAAGGGAACAAGGCTGCCCTCAGAAGGACCTGGGGCCACCTGCACACTTGGAAAGACAACAGCTCAGGGCAGAGGGTGTCACCCATGCACGTGGACTCTGTGAGGCCGACCTGCTGCCCAGAAAGCCCAGTGCCACTCAATACCCAGCACAAGGCAGAAGGAGGTGAGGCCACTGACCTGACAACCCCAGGAGGTTTCAGTGCTAACTTACCACTCAGTACCTGTAGCCTGCTCACCTGAAATAGAGAATCCACTCCCATAAGCTATCTCACTGGTCCACTAAACTGCCTAATCATCCGACCACAGCCCATATTGCTGTCTTTCTGACACAAGCTCTCTTAAGGCAGAGGGGAATGACTTCACCCTGAAGACCAGTGGGAAACCCTGAGACACACTCCAGTTAGGGGCTGCAGAACCCTGGGAAACACCCCTCCAGCAAACCTTCCCTCAGGGCTTGGCCCACTCATCTGAGTCCCAGCGCCCAAATTTCTATTTGTGGCTGGGCCGCAAGGGAGCAGGGCCCTTATCCAAAAGGAAGATCTGCCGGATGCAATCGTACAAGAGGCTTTCCACCCTCTTCCTGACCCCTAAAGTTCTTTCTGATTCGCCAAAGGTAGTTAAAGGACACTGAAGGTAAACACAGCTAGATGGGATGGGTCAGGGCCCTCACCTTCAGCACTTTACCTTGGCAGTATAGGAAGATAAACTTCCAGCAGCTGCTGGCCTCTACCCCCCAGCAGAGACTAAAGGTCTCCCCACCAAACTGAAGACAGAAACAGGAGATGGGGGATAAGCCAAACAAGTGGCCAAAAGTACAGTGATCTTTTTTTTTTTTTTTTTTTTTTTTGGTTTTTCGAGACAGGGTTTCTCTGTACAGCCCTGGCTGTCCTGGAACTCACTTTGTAGACCAGGCTGGCCTCGAACTCAGAAACCCGCCTGCCTCTGCCTCCCGAGTGCTGGGATTAAAGGCGTGCGCCACCACGCCCGGCTTAAAAGTACAGTGATCTTAACAGGGATGTAAGTCTCCCTTTTTCCTCCTTCCCCATCTCTCAGGCTTCCCGTCCCTTACATTCCAGGGAGAGCCAGCCATGGGCTCAAAACTTCCAAAGACTAGGAGGCAGCAGCTGACTTCACCTGGCACAGCAGCGCAGGCAAAGGCTCTCCACCTCACTTGAGCCTCAGTTTCTCCACTTTTAACACAAGCAGGTTCCTACGGTGACAAGGGACTAGGGAGAGTAGTGAGTGACGAGGAGCAGCCTCTGGTTCAGGAAGGTGATCTCACCACCTCAGGAGGTGGATGATTGTGGTTTGGCCCAGGTGAGGGGGGTAGGTAAGGGGCGGGGGAGGTGGAGATGGGAAAAGCTAACACTGGTAACAACCTCAGGCAAAGGAGTCCAAGCTGAGTACTTTGGGGCGCTGGAACCAGGATCTACCTGGAGGGCAAAAAGAACTCCTTTTGAGTAGGCTGACCTTAAAGACCGAAAGAGACCGACACCCCAAGACCCAAGGCCACCTGCCTCTCCCATTGGCCCCGGGCCAGTGTCAAATCTCTGACCCCCTGACTCAGCAGAGGGCAGAACCTAGGAGAAGGGAAGTAAGTGTCTTTCCACCAGGAGAGCCAGCCAGCCAGCACTTCCTGCTTAAACTAGGGGATCCCTGCCCAGATGGGGGTCTCTGCCCCTCAAAGTTGGCTAGGTTGTGTCCCTGGAGCGGCGCAGGACCTATCTTGGGGTGCCCTGGGCTCTTCACTCCCCCCCCAAAACCATTGCCTAGGAGACAAGCCGTCCACATACAGCCGACCCCACCAGAGGAGCCACCCTGCCACACCCTCGGGCGCGCTCGACCCAGGTGCCAGGCCAGCTCACCTCGGCTTTTGCCCTTGGCCCGCTTGGCCTTGTCGTCCGCTTTCTTAGCCCGCGGGGCGGCGGACTCGGCGCCCTCCGCCCCGGCCGCCTTCTTCTTGCGCCGTTTGCCCCGCAGCCAGCTGAAGGCGCGGCGGAGGCCGGAGCGGGACTTCTTCCTGCGCGGGGGTCCGCCGGGGCTCCCAGGCTCGTCGGCCGCAGGTGCCGCGGGGGGCGCGCGGGCCGCCATGGCGCGGGGCTGGGGAGGCGCGGTGCCGGCGGCGGGGGTCAGGCCCCCTGCAGCGCGGCGCCCATGCGCGGGGGCGGCCGCCGCCGGAGACGCGCCCGGAGAAAAAAAGTTTGGGCGGCGGAGGCCGAGCGATCGCTGCGGGGGCGGGGGCAGCGCAGGCGGGGCCGCCGGGCGGGCGGGGCGCGAACGACGAGAGCAGCCGTCGGGGGCGGGAGGGGGGACGGTAGCAGCTCAGCGGCAAAGCGTCCCTCCCGCCGGCAGTGCCCGGAGGGCGAGGTCCGGCTGCAGAGAAGGGGTTCCTCGCCCCCCCCCTCGATCCTCGAGGGTCTGTCTCTCCGAGGACCCCGTCCCCCGAGAGTGTTCGGGATTCGTAGGGCAGCGAGGTGCTGGGCTTGGACCACCCGGTGTCTCTTACGGTTGGGGAAAGACTTTCTCCCAGACACCTGGGACCTGTGGCAGGCATTCCCCTAGTTCAGGACCACAGCGGGGGTGGAGGGCAGCCTCCAGCAATTGCTCTGTGGTCTTGATCTTGATTCATTCCTGAGTACCTAGAGTGGGATGATCAGGCCTCAGTTTACCCTTAACAGGCTGTGATTCCCCCAGGGCACTTATATTAAGGCTTTCCCACTGAGATACTCAACTAAGATAAATAAGGGTGGGTCTTGAGGTTGGCGACTAGTGAGTGCCTGGGGAAGCTGGTTAAGAGAAAGCCTTTAGAAGTCTGGAAAATGCTGTGTTCATTTCCTTGCTGGCCTCTCGTGCTGTATTATAGCTGACCAAGCCCTTTTATATCTCTGATTTTATAAGCTGCGAGGAAAGCAAGGTAGGGAATGTTTCCCCTTAGGACAGAAGGGAGAGTGGGGCCAGGAAGGGATCACAGCCAGCATTCTGATGCTCATCTCTGCCTAGAGGCTAGCAAACCTCCGCGGTCCCCAGAAGAGTCTTCGTCGTCCGTCCTGCAGTTAGAGTTGAGAGTTGTCTAGCATTATCATTATCGACTTGACTTTTGTCACACAGCTTTCTCCTGGGTCCTAGTCTGCATAAGGACAGGAACAGGGACTGATCACTCAGCCTTATCTGCCCTGGCACTCGGTAGACCTCACTCTAAGGTTGTAAGCCGGACTACAGAACAGAGTGGTCTGTCCAGCTCCAGACCCTGAAAGTCCCCAGGGCTCCCAGCTGTGGCGGTCCTGGGCCCTGAGGCAGATCACCTACTGCCCGTGCTGAGCCTCAGGCAGAGGGATAAAGGAAGTCTGCCTCTGTTCAGAAGTGGGAAGACAAATACTCCGGCTTTTTGTTTGTTTGTTTGTTTGCATGTATAAACAAGTCTTTTCTGTACGCCAGCCGCTCCCAGCAGGAGGAGAGGAAATTGGATTGGAGCTCTAACAGCGGTTTTTGCCCTGGCTTTTGGAAAGGGTGGTCCGGAGAGTGTTCCTTATTCCTAACCACCAGTACCCACTCTTTCAATACTCTCTTTCCTGTGGCAGAGTTTGGCTGTATAATCTGTAAGGCCATCATAACATCATCATGACCTCTCATATGGTGGACCTATATAAGCTGCTACCACTACCAACACACCTGGCTGCAAAAGTGTTGCTCTCAGGCTTGAGAGATAGCTCAGTGGTTAAGAGCACAGGCTGCTGCTTGTCCTAAGTTCAATTCCTAGCAACCACGTGGCAACTCACAAATCTGTAACTCCGGTTCCAGAGGTTCTGACACCCTTCTACAGATACATGCAGACAAAGCACCAATGTACATTAAATAAATAAATAAATAAATAAATAAATAAATAAATAAAAGCTGCTAACCTGGGCTTGTATGGGCTCACAGAGACTGGATCCAGCCCAGGGAGCCTGCATGAGACTGACCTAGGCCCTCTGAAGATAAGTTACAGTCCCTCAGCTTGACCTTCTTGGGGGACCCCCTAACAGTGGGAACAGGGGCTGCCTCTGACTCTTTCTTTTGCCTGCTTTTCCTCATATCAAGTTGTCCAGCTTTTTTTTTTTTTTTTTTTTTTTTTGGTTTTGGTTTTTCGAGACAGGGTTTCTCTGTCTAGCCCTGGCTGTCCTGGAACTCACTTTATAGACCAAGCTGGCCTCGAACTCAGAAATCCGCCTGTCTCTGCCTCCCGAGTGCTGGGATTAAAGGCATGCACCACCACGCCCGGCTTGTCCAGCTTTAATATGAGGAGAGGTGTTTAGTCTTACTGCAACTTGATGTGCCTTGTTTGGTTGATATCCACGGGAGGCCCATCCTTTTCTGGATAGAGATGGAGGAAAAGTGGATGGGGGGGGGGGAGGGTCTGAGGGGAGGAAGGGAGAGAGAGAGGGAAGGAGGAGAGACTGCAGTCAGGATATATAAAAAATAATAATAAACACTTATATGATTTTTAAAAAGGGACTCAGTGCTCTCCATGAGTTTGTAGCTGGGGTCATAGCACAACGGCAGAGCGGCAGAGCTCTGACCTCTCATGTCTGAGGCCCTAGGTTCACCCCTGCACAAATTGTAGAGCAAGGAAAGGCTTCAGGAAAATAATGGGGCTAGTAGCTTAGTCAGAGTGCTTGCCGCTAAGCACAGAGTCCTGCTCTCCAGCCCCAGCTCTCCAGCTCTTTATAAACCAGCGCGGTAGTGTGGTGTGTCACCCCAGCATTCAGGAGATGGAAGCAGAAGGGTCAGTTCAAGATCATCCTGGGCTACAGAGTTGAGTTGGAGGCACAGCCTGAACTTTCTGAGAACCCAGGTGGGTGGGGCGACAACAGGATGTTCTAACTAGCCTAGGACCTTTGAGAGTTCAGGGCCATGTATGACTCCATAAATCCAGGTAAGAGCTCCTCTCACACCAGAGTCCCCAGGAATTAACCCACAGATCAGACGGAGCCCCTGATTCCGAGGGAAAGGAAGGAGTACAGGAAAGTCGCGGTCCTGTTCGTTCCCTTCCCGCTCTTCATTGCAGTACACAGCCTCCCCGGTCTCGGAGCCAGCCTGAGCCCCTGCGGGAGCTGTGTGCTTCCCCTGGACTCCGGATTGCTCAGCTGAGCTCCCTTACTTCACCGGCAGGACCTGGCACTGACTTCCCAGAAGTCCCTGTAATGCCAGCACAAAGTCCAACCTGGAGCCAGGCTGTCACCTGACCCAGCAGGAAGTTGCCAACCTGTCCCTAGAGAGGAACTTGCAATAACCAGACTCAGGGCCGCAGCCCAAGGGCCCTCTAACTTTGCTCTAACACGTTTGGGAAGCTCAAGACAGTTGCTTGGAAGAGTTGTCTCCCAAAGGCATCCGCTTTGTCTCTCTTCTCTGTCAGGGCCGGGCTTCTTCCTCCAGGACAGACTCCTTCTCAGACAGGCCGAGGTGTGACGGAGCCCTCCCTCATTTCAGTGGGACACTAGAAAGGGAGAGGGAGCTCCTGTGCCTGCCCCCTCCCCTGTCGGCTTTTGGACCAATGGGAAGGGCTGCAGTCTTAGTGCAGGGCAGCGAGGTCCTGCTAAATTGCGGACCCCCAATAAACCGTGGGAAAGGGAACCCCGCAGAGTCCCTCCCTCCACCAACGTTCCTGTGTCCTTTACTCCTAGGCTGCGGGCTTCGAACGGCTTTGTTAACATTTCAAACAAACTCCCCGCTGAGGTCTTCTTTGATCTTCCCTGCATCTCTTAGAATCAGAGCCCCAGACTAATTCCACCCATTCAGCCCCTCCCAACCCCTTCTGGGATAAGAGGTGGAGTAACTGCTCAGGGTCATGGGTATGAGGCCCAATGGAGGTGTGCCCAGCTCCCAGTTGGTGCCGGCTGGCGAGAAGCTGAGGGAAAGGAGGAAGAAGATTTAAGAGCAGAGAGAAAAGAGGAAGTCACTGCTGCACCTTTGAGGAATGGGTGGCGGTTCCCTTTATTGTTTAGGTGGATATCTCTTCCACACCTGCTCTGGGTTCCAAGCATCTAAAGATGGACCACAACCACCGACTTTCATTCCCTTAGTACAGAGCGTAATTATTGGTCTTGTTGGTGTTCTGTCTGGCACCTGTAATCCAGCTATTCTACTTGGAAGGAACATGACTTAAGATGAGGTCACCCTAAGGAGCCTGTCTCAAAAAGAAAAGCTGGGTGTGGAAAGATACAACTCAGCCGGCCTACCAAGGCCCTGAGTTCAAGTATCAGTTCGTACTGTGTGTGTGAGAGAGAGAGGATTCCTTTATTTTAGCAATACAACATTTTTCCTCTTTCAAAATCTATGATTTCTACACCTCCCCCTACACACACACACACACACACACACACACACACACACACACACACACTATGTAGCTGAGGAGAATGACCTTGAGTTCCTGACTCAACTTGAATTCCTGATACTCCTGACTCCTCCCAAGTGCTAGAATTACCGGTGTCTGCCATCTCTTCTAGTTTACCTGGTACTGAAGAGAAAACCAACCCCCCCAAACTCCCCCCCAACCTGAAAGTTCTAGGTAGGTGTTCCCTCAGCTGAGCTGTATCCCCCAGGCCTTGTAAAGTTGTGTTGTTTATGTTTATGGGATTTCTTTTCTTTTCTTTCTCTTTTTCTTTTTTCTTTTTTTTTCTTTTTTTTTTTGTTTTTTTTTTTGGGGGGGGGGTATTTTTGGTTTTTCGAGACAGAGTTTCGCTGTATAGCTCTGGCTGTCTTGGAACTCACTCTGTAGACCAGGCTGGCCTTGAACTCAGAAATCCACCTGCCTCTGCCTCCCAAGTGCTAGGATTAAAGGCGTGCGCCACCACGTCCTGCCTTTCTCTTCTTTTTCTTCTTCTGTTCTTGTTCTAGTTTGTTTGTTTTGAGACGGGGTTACTCTGTTTAGCCCTGGCTGTCTTGGAATTCTCTCTGTAGATGTGGCTAGTCCCTAACTCAGCCACCTGCCTCTGCCTCCGGAGAACTGGGATTAAAGGTGTGCATCGCCACCACCCAGCACTTATAGAGTCCTCAATAATTGTTTTATGTTTATTTATGTGTATTTATCTATATGAATGTATGTACATCTGCTCAGGGAGCCCAGAGAGGGTGTCGATGCCTGGAAGCTACAGTTAAGTGTGGGTTGTGAGCTGTCCCTTGTGAATTCTTTTTTTTTTTTTTCGAGACAGGGTTACTCCGTATAGTCCTGGCTGTCCTGGAACTCACTTTGGTTTTGTTTTTTTTTTTTGGTTTTTCGAGACAGGGTTTCTCCGTGTAGCCCTGGCTGTCCTGGAACTCACTTTTTTTTTTTTTTTTGTTTTTGTTTTTGTTTTTGTTTTTCGAGACAGGGTTTCTCTGTAGCCTTGGCTGTCCTGGAACTCACTCTGTAGACCAGGCTGGCCTCGAACTCAGAAATCCGCCTGCCTCTGCCTCCCGAGTGCTGGGATTAAAGGCGTGCGCCACCACGCCCGGCTGGAACTCACTTTGTAGACCAGGCTGGCCTCCTGGAACTCAGAAATCCGCCTGCCTCTTCCTCCCAAGTGCTGGGATTAAAGGCATGCACCACCACTGCCCGGCTGTGAATTCTTGAAAGTAGACTCAAGTTCTCTATCAGAATAACACTGAGCCAGCTCTCCAGCCCTCTCAGCTCTTGCTTTTTGTTTGATTTTGTAGCTCAGGCTAGCCTAGAAATTACTTTATATCCTAGGCTACCCTCAATCCTCCCACTTCAGCCTCCTAACTACTGGAGTCACAAACATGTTCCACCATAATTAATTCTACTTATTTAGTGTGTGTGTGTGTGTGTGTGTGTGTGTGTGTGTGTGCAGGAGTATGCATACCATAGCATGTGTAGTCAGAATATAACTTTCAGAACTTGGTTCTTTCTTTTCACACTGAGTTGTAGAGACAGAACTTCTCAGGCCTGCTGACCCACCTTGCCCAGCCCCTTTTATTTTTGGAGACAAAGTCTCTTTGTGTAGCCCAGGTTATCCTCAAATTTGTGGTCCCCCTGCCTCCACACTCAGCCCACTCTAATGGACAAAATCGATAAAAACAATACTCTATATGAATCAATTTTATCTGGTAAATCAAAATGCTTGGGAGATCATTCTGGGAGTAAGCAGCCTCCTGTACAAGGATGCATACCTGAGCCTGGATTCCCCAGAACCCATGTGAAGCCAGACAGAGTGTAGGGTGTATGGAATCTACAAGGGAAAGGGCAATAGAGGCAGGGCAGTTTGCAGATGACCTTGAACCAGACAGCCTGGGCAAAAATGCATTCATCCGTGGAGAAGAGACCCTGCCTCAGACAAGGTAAGGGCCAAGGATGACACGTGAGGCTGTGCTTTGACCTCCGTAGAGGTGCCAGGGTACATATGTGCCTGCGCTACACACACACACACACACACACACACACACACACACACACACCTTTAAAAACCTAGATTTTCAGCCGGGCGTGGTGGCGCACCCCTTTAATCCCAGCACTTGGGAGGCAGAGGCAGGCGAATTTCTGAGTTCAAGGCCAGCCTGGTCTACAGAGTGAGTTCCAGGACAGCCAGGGCTACACAGAGAAACCCTGTCTCAAAAAAAAACCAAAAAAAAAAAAAAAAAAAAGGAAACCAAGACTTTCTAGCTTTGTCTGGGCATAGTAACACATGCTTGTATCCTATCCTCAGGCCTTGAGAACAAAGGCAGGCAGCTCAGGAGCCTGAGGCCAGCTGAATCAGAACCACCCTGCCGGGAAAGAGGAGAGACCACCTTATAATATCAGCTGGCCATGCTGTGAGTCAGCAGGGGCAGCGATGGCATTTTAAAGTCCTAAAAAGGCCACACTCTATGAGTTATAGGTGATAGTTATGGTTTTAAATGAGTGTCAGTATTTAATTTATCTCCACAACAGTTTGTGTTAGCCAGTAATTAGAAAACGCTGAGTCTTAGAGACAAGTAGGAACGAAGAGTTTTTAACAACTCGGTAGAAATGTCAGCTTCATTCTGGGTTCTGCCCAGAATCTCATCCTCTAACCAGCCGAGTTTAAAGCTGGATGTGGTGACATAGGACTTTAATCTCTGTGAACTCAAGACCAGCCTGATCTACAGAGCTAGTTCCAGGAAAACCAGAACTACACAAAGAAACCCTTTCTCGAAAGAAAGGAAGGAAGGAAGGAAGGAAGGAAGAAAGAAAGAAAGAAAGAAAGAGAGAAAGAAAGAAGAAAATAAAAGCAAGAAAGAAAACAAAAGAAAGAGAAAACAAAAGAAAGGAAGGAAGAAAGAAAGAAGGAAAAAGAAAAAAATGTTATCAGAGGTTGGGGAGCTAGCCCAATGGTTATAAGCACTTGCTGACTGTGTTTTGGTTTGTTTTTTCTTTGTTTTGTTTTATTTGAGACAAGGGCTCTGTATGTAGCTCTATCTGACTTTAACCTCCCAATGTAGACCATACTAGCCATGAAGTCATGAAGAACTACCTGCCTCCGCCTCCGCCTCCGCCTCCGCCTCCGCCTCCGCCTCCGCCTCCGCCTCCTGTTCTGGGGCTAAAAAGGCATGAGCCACCACACTCAGCAACTTGCTTTCTCAGAAGACCTTAATTTGATTCTCAGCATCTACATGGTGACTCATAACCATCTGTAACTCCAGTTCCAAGGAACCAAACCCTCTTCTGACCCTGACAGGCACCACATAGCACACATTCCTTCATACACATAAGATACATCATTTTTTACTGTTAAGAATATGCATCGTCGGGCTGGTGAGATGGCTCAGCAGGTAAGAGCACCCGACTGCTCTTCTGAAGGTGATGAGTTCAAATCCCAGCAACCACATGGTGGCTTACAACCACCCATAATGAGATCTGACGCCCTCCTCTGGTGCGTCTGAAGTCAGCTACAGCATACTTATGAAGGAAAAATAATAAAAGGAATCCTTGGACCAGAGAGACCAACCGGAGCAAGCGGGGCTCACCGGAGCGGGCCAAGCAGAGCAAGCAGGGCCGGCCGGAGCGAGCAGGGCTGTACTGGACGGCCAGAGTGAGCGGGGTCAAGCAGAGTGAGCGGGGTTGACCGGAACAAGGGAATAAAAGAAAAGAATATGCATCGTCCTCACAGGGACCAGAGCCACACTGGATGCTTCACAGCTGCCTGGAACTCTAGCTTCAGAAGGCTCCAATGTCCCTTCTGACCTCTGAGGGCACTGGCCTTAGTGCTCACATACCACACACACACACACACACACACACACACACACACACACACACACGATTAAAGATAAAACGTTTTATAAGATTTACTTATCTTTTTTTCTTTTCTTTTCTTTCTTTTTTTTTTTTTTTTTTTGGTATTTCGAGTCGGTTTCTCTGTATAGCTCTGGCTGTCCTTGAACTCACTTTGTAGACCAGGCTGGCCTGGAACTCAGAAACCCGCCTGCCCCTGCCTCCTGAGTGCTAGGATTAAAGACGTGCGCCACCACACCTGGCCACAAGATTTATATATCTTGAGCCTGTGACTTGGGTGTTCTGCTGCTTGCACATGTGTAATGCCCCACATGCGTGCTGGGGGAAGTCAAAAGAAAACATTGGATGTTGTAGCAGGAACAGCTGTTCAGGGCACAGGCACAGGCAATGGGATAACCTGGAGCTGCAGTTACAGATGGTTGTAATTTACAGTGTGGATGCTAGGAACCGAACCTGGGTCTTCTGCAAGAGCAACAAGTGCCCTTAACTACTAAGCCATTTGTCCAGCCCCTAAAATTAAAAGATGTTTGGAAAGAAAGGAAGGAAGGGGCTGGAGAGATGGCTCAGGAGTTAGGAGTTACAGCCACTCTTCCATAGGTCCTAAGTTCGGTTACCAGTGGCCACATGGTGACTCACAAACATCTGTAATGGGCATCCTATGCTGTCTTCTGCTGCGTCAGGGGACAGTGACAGTGACAGTGTGCCCACATATATGAAATAAATATGGCCAGAGCAGGGCCAGAGCAAGTGGGGCCTGAAATAATAAAATTTTAAGAAGGGAGGGCAGGGGAGCGGGCAGTGGCCCATGCCTGTAATCCCAGCACTCGGGAGGGGAGGCAGAGGCAGGCAGATTTTTGAGTTTGAGGCTCAGCCTGGTCTTGTGAGCGAGTTCCAGGACAGCCAGGACTGCACAGAGAAACCCTGTCTCTAAAAACCAACCCCCCCCCCAAAAAAAAAGGAAGGAAGGAAGTAAAACAAAAAGAAAAGAAAAAAAAAAAAGGCTGGCTGGAGAGATGGCTCAGTGGTTAAGAGCACTGACTGGAGCCGGGCGTGGTGGCACACGCCTTTAATCCCAGCATTCGGGAGGCAGAGGCAGGCGGATTTCTGAGTTGGAGGCCAGCCTGGTCTACAAAGTGAGTTCCAGGACAGCCAGAGCTGTACAGAGAAACCCTGTCTCAAAAAACCAAAAAAAAAAAAAAGAGCACTGACTGATCTACCAGAGGTTCTGAGTTCAATTCCCAGCAACCACATCGTGGCTCACAACCATCTATAATGGGATCAATGCCCTCTTCTGGAGTGCCTGAAGACAGTGACAGTGTACTCATATAAATAATAAAATAAATCTTAAAAAAAAAAAAGAAAAAGGTCAGGCGTAGCTGGCACAGGCCTTAAATCCCAGCGTTCGGGAGACAGAGGCAGGTGGATTTCTGAGTTCGAGGCCAGCCTGGTCTACGAAGTAAGTTCCAGGACAACCAGGGCTATACAGAGAAACCCTGTCTCAAAAACCAAAAACCAAAAAAAGAAAAGAAAAAGAAGGAAGGAAGAGAACGAAGTTTTTTGGTTTTTGGGTTTTTTTTTTTGTTGTTGTTTTGTTTTTGTTTTTCCAGACAGGGTTTCTCTGTATAGCCCTGGCTGTCCTGGAACTCACTCTGTAGACCAGGCTGGCCTCGAACTCAGAAATCTGCCTGCCTCTGCCTCCCGAGTGCTGAGATTAAAGGCGTGCGCCACCACGCCCGGCTGAGATGTTTTCATATCCTCGTTTGATGGCCCACAGCTATCATCTCAGCATTCAGGAGACGGAAGCAGAAGAGTTGCAGGTCTAGACTTCATAGTGAGTTTGAAAGATAGACAACAGGGTTATAAAGTGAGACACTGCCTCCAACTTGGTTTGATTTCATTTATTAATTTTGTAAAGATTTATTTATTATTATATGTAAGTACACTGTAGCTGACTTCAGACACATCAGAATTGGGAATCAGATCTCATTACAGGTGGTTGTGAGCCACCATGTGGTTGCTGGAATTTGAACTCAGGACCTTCAGAAGAGCAGTCAGTGCTCTTGCCCACTGAGCCATCTCGCCAGCCCCCTTGATTTTATTTTTATTTCTTTATATTTATTGTTATGGTGGAGTTGCACAGAGTGGAGTTGCCAAGGACAACTTCTGGAAGTCAGTTCCCTCCTTCCTCTGTGGCTTCTGGTGTTGGACCTCTGGCTGTCAGGCTTCAGAGCAAGCACCTTTACCTGCCAAGTCAATTTGCTGGCTTCCAAACAAACTGAGTGTGCACGTGTGTGTGTGTGTGTGTGTGTGTGTGTGTGTGTGTGTGTGTGTGGTAGGTCTCAAATGGTTGAATGAAACCACGTGTCACAAAAGGAGCTTGTTGCCAACCTCCTTTTCAACACACACACACACACACACATACACAGACACTCACACTCACATACACACATCTGAACCGCTAATTGCTCCTGTCCTTAGCATGTAGCTTGCCTTATCTAGACAGTTTTCCCATCTGGAAGCGTCTGGCTATGTCGGTGTGAGGGTGCACCTCATGTGCAGAAGGCTCCTCAACTCATCTTCCCCTCACCCCCAATCCCAGAGCTGGGCCCAACCAGGGCCCCATGAAACCACTGAACTGCCCAAGTTGGAAGGCGGAGGCGCGTTGCCATGGAGAGAGGTTTTGTTTCCCCCAACTGTCTGACACTATCTGAGAAGGTGCACAAAGCTCAGCCAGATGGATGATGACCCGGCCTGGGAGAACAGGGATTTCCTGAGCCGTGGTGCAGACAGGCTCTGCTCTCTGCTCTCCATGGACAGGGGTCAGCACTTCTCTGACACAGGGCTGTGAGCAGCCTAGCCAGTCAGCTGGAAAGGCTTCCTGTAGGGAGTGTGGGAGGAGCCCCTCTCTAGGTGTTTGCTGACACCACTCCACCGCTCCTGAGCAGCACTGCGGGCCCTGTGCCCAAGGGCAAAGGTAGGAGGGCAACACCTCCAGGTGGCTTTCTGGAAGCTGGGCTAGGGGGAGCGAAGCTTCCTGCCCATCACTACAGGGAGAGAGATGGAGGAGGATACTCAGAGACCTCCTCAGCCTCCCATCTACAGTGAGACTTAGACAAACACAGTGGGGCATAAACACTGTGGGACACACCCACATACACAGTGATTCAGACTGGCACATCCAGACACATGATATGCTAAGACAGACATCTAAACATGTGTAAACACAACAGAAATATTCTGAGAACACTCGGAGGCACACACACGCGCGTCTGCACACTTGCACACAAACACACATTGCCAGCACACCCACTCCATCTACTGACACAGGCACTCCCAGATGACATAATCGCACACATCCCCAGATGTATAGATATTTATTGATAAATATTGAATACATACATGCACATGTTCAGTAGCCCATAAACGTCACAGAGAGACATTCCTGGGCTGGTTATACAAACACAGACACAAAGATGCAAACAGTCAACAAGTAAAAACTCAGGTCTGGGAAGGGTAGGAAAGGCCTAATCCTTAGTGAGAGCCAATTTTTCAGCAGGCAGCATGAAAGGATGTTTATCTGTCAGATCTTTTTAAAACTCTTCCAGCAAGCTGTGTGGTTGGTAGTCTCATCCCTACTTTATATGAATACGATTATGTAAAACATCCAGGCTTGGGCTACAGAATAGAGAGCTTGCCTAGAATACACAAGGCCCTGGATTAGACCCCTAGTGTAAGGAAGAACAGAAAAAGGGAGAGGTGAAAGGAACAGAGCGAGGGACAAAAGGAAGGAAGGCAGAGGAAATGCCAAAGGGCTAAGAGGCTGACTTGGGGTAAAGCCCTTGCTGCACAAGCGTGAAGACCTGAGTTCAAATCCCCAGCTCCTGTGTAAGAAAGCCAGGGAGCTGGAGAGATGGCTCAGCGGTTCAAAAATCTGGCTGTTCTTCCAGAGGACCTGGGTTCAATTCCTAGCACACACATGGTAGGTTAAATTGTTACTCCAGTTCCAGGGGATCTGACATCCTCACACAGATGCACATGCAGGCAAAATACCAATGCACATAAGATAAAAATAAATCATTAAAAAATTTTTGGTGCCGGGCTGTGGTGGTGCACACCTTTAATCCCAGCACTTGGGAGGCAGAGGCAGGCGGATTTCTGAGTTCGAGGCCAGCCTGGTCTATAGAGTAAGTTCCAGGACAGCCAGGGCTATACAGAGAAACCCTGTCTGGAAAAACAAAAACAAAAACAAAGCACTGACTGTTCTTCCAAAGGTTCAAATCTCAGCAAGTACACGGTTGCTTACAGCCATCTGTAATAAGATCAGATTTCTGTAATGAGATCAGATTTCGTTTTTTTTTTTTTTTAAAGATTTATTTATTTATTATATGTAAGTACACTGTAGCTATCTTCAGACACTCCAGAAGAGGGTGCCAGATCTCCTTACGGATGGTTGTGAACCACCATGTGGATGCTAGGATTTGAACTTATCACCTTCGTAAGAGCAGTCGGGTACTCTTACCCACTGAGCCATCTCACCAGCCCAGATTTCATTTTGTTTTTTTTTTTAAAGATTTATTTATTTATTATATGTGAGTATACTGTAGCTGTCTTCAGACACTCCGGAAGAGGGCATTAGATCTTGTTATGAGATGGTTGTGAGCCACCATGTGGTTGCTGGAATTTGAACTCAGGACCTTCGGAAGAACAGTCGGTACTCTTAACCACTGAGCCATCTCACCAGCCCAGGAGATCAGATTTATTTTTCTCATGTGTCTGAAGACAGCTACAGTGTACTTATATATAATAAATAAACAAATATTTTATTTTATTTTATTATTGTTTTTTTCAAGACAGGGTCCCTCTGTATAGCCCTGGCTATCCTGGAACTCACTCTGTAGACCAGGCTGGCCTCAAACTCAGAAATAGGCCTGCCTCTGCCTCCCAAGTGCTGGGATTAAAGACATGTGCCACCACTGCTTGGCAATAAATCTTTAAAAAAAAAAAAGTTTTTGATTTTGTTTTAAAGTCAAGGCTCAGCAGTGTTCCTGTAATCCTAGTGTTAGGGATAGGAGGCAGGTGGTGGGACTCTCTAGCCAGCCAATTCATCTACTCTATGACCAGTTCGTCCTGTAGGTTCAGTGATGGATCATATATATATCTCAAAAAACACAGTGGAGCCGGGCGTGGTGGCGCACGCCTTTAATCCCAGCACTCGGGAGGCAGAGGCAGGTGGATTTCTGAGTTCGAGGCCAGCCTGGTCTACAGAGTGAGTTCCAGGACAGCCGGGGCTATACAGAGAAACCCTGTCTCGAAAAACCAAAAAAAAAAAAAAAAAAAAAAAAAAAAAAAAAAAAAAAAAAAAAAAAAAAAAAAAAAAAAAAAAAAAAAAAAAAAAAAAAAAAAAAAAAAAAAAAAAAAAAAAAACCACAGTGGAGAGGAGAGCAATTGAAGAAGACACCAACATTGACCTCTGGCCTCAACATGCCTAGGCACATGCACCATACCTGAACACACATGCCTACAACACACACACACATACACCATAGAATTAAAGATGGTTAACTTTAGAAATGCTGCCGGGCGTGGTGGCGCACACCTTTAATCCCAGCACTGGGGAGGCAGAGGCAGGCGGATTTCTGAGTTGGAGGCCAGCCTGGTCTACAAAGTGAGTTCCAGGACAGCCAGGGCTATACAGAGAAACCCTGTCTCGAAAAACAAACAAAAAAACAAAAACAAAAACAAAAAAACTTTAGAAATGCTTCTTTAATACAGTTGCCCACTGCAGCCTGTCCACTATTATCACTACCGGGCAGTTTCTATTCACAGTCTTCTGTGCACCCCCCATACACATGTAAAGATACATGCAAATTTGAACATATTGCACAAAACTGACTCAGAGAGGATGAGAAACTTGACCAAGGTTAGTTAGTTAGTTAAGTAGTTAGTTAGTTAGTTAGTTAATAGAATCAGGGTTTGGATTTATCAGGGTCTGGTTCACTTCAAATTGCTGTTTCTGCTGCCTCAGCCAGCCAGCCACAGAGATACAAAAGCACAGAGCAGAGGGGAACAGGCCTGCAGGGCCACTGGGAGGGAGGGAGGGGCCAAATCTCTGAGCTGGAAAGGAAGCTCCCTACAGCCTCCCTGTCTGTGGGATCCCTCTGAGGTCTGGAACCCTGGATCTGATCCCTCGGGAGGGTTCTTTTGGCCAGTGCCATTGTCCCTTCCTGTCCATTCCTATTAAGCAGTGACGCATGCCCAGGAAGGGAATGTTTGAATCACTGCCTTGTAGGTGCGCAGCATTCAGATGACTAAGGGATGACATACACAGCTCCAACCCCCCAGGACCATCACACCAGTGACCTCTGTGTCCTAACCCCTGTCGTCCTCCATCCATTCTCTACCCTGCCCCGGAGGGGCTTTAGTCAAGCTAGAGCTTGCCCCTCTGCTACCTGCCTAAGCCCCCTCCTTGCTCTTTGTAGACTCTTTCCAGTCTCCCGGGGATACAGAGTTCTTCACACTTTAGCCTCACCACTCAGTTTCTCCTGTACCCAGGACTGGCCTTGAACCTGGAACTCATGGTAGTGGAGCACTACCTTGGGTTTCTAACCCTCGGTACCTCCACTTTCGGAGTGTTCAGACGGTAGACGTGCCCTGTTACTCCTGGTTTATGCAATGTTGAGGATGGAGCCCAGAGCTTCACGTATGCTCAAAGGATTGGCCAATACTCTACCAGCTGAACTATATCCCCAACTACATCCCCAGCCCCTCTGGTGCCTGCCGAGCCCTCTGACTTCAGTCAACATCTTACCCTGTAGAACTGCTTCCCTTAATCTCCAAGCGGCACTGTAGAGGTATTGTTCCCATTTTCCAGGTAGTTAGATGAAGGCCTGGCGAGAGAAGGAGTCCCTTTTTCCCAGGTTCTTGGTCAAGGACACTCGTAATCATAATGAGCAAGCATGTTTTCTATTGTTCTCCCAGGTAGGCCCCAGGGCCTGAAGTTCCAAAGTTTGGTGGTGTCTTTTGTCTCTGAGTCTGCTGCTATGGCAGCATGGGCCTGGCACAGTGGTGAGAGCTAAGAGAATAGGTTCTTGACTGGATATCCATCTATTTCCTGTCCCTTGAGTGTCAGAAGGAGAGAGAATTAGAGGACATATTGGAAAGTAGGATGTCCTGAGGTCCCTGCTGGCTGACTGACACCTTCAAAAAGTCATAGAGCAAGATCACTTAAGGAATTGGCTGGGGCTGTCCCTGGGTCCTAAGAAAGCTTGCCGTCTCTGCTGGGGGAGGCAAATGCCTTCTGGTTCTGCAGCCTCGCCTCTCAGTAGAATCTCTCAGCCAATGCATCATTAAATATTTACTATTTCCCAGTCTGCTCAGTGTGGTCCTTAGACCTAGAGGTGGTGATTGGAGACGGGACTCAGGAAACGGTCCATAGTTACTGGTCACACAAAGTTACTACAGAACCTTCCCACTCCCCAAAGCCCTGCAGGCTGAGTTTCCAGCTCTGTTTTGTCCTTGAGGTTCAGAGAGGAAAGACACTGGCTCCAGGCCCCATAGCCAGTAGCCAGGATCCACAAGACAGGTGTGTGTGTGTGTGTGTGTGTGTGTGTGTGTGTGTGTGTGTGTGTGAGCATCCTTCCTCTGCACCCTGCATCCCAGCCCACAACCAGGGAGGATGTGGGCCAGACTTGGAGGAGGCTCAGGGAAGCCATTTTGAAGGTGGGGCTGTGGCTGGAACACAGCCTGCCCTGGTGGACTTTCTACAATAACAACAGCTTGTCTTTATCCAGCACTTTCCCTCCCATTAGCTCATCCAACCCTCCCCAGCATCCCAAGGGGGCCTATTATTATCTCCATTTGACAAATGGAGCACGGAAGCTCAGTGCGGTTGACTGACCTTCCCAGGGTTGCACAGCCTAGGCACAGCCGAGCAAGAGCACACCTTGGGACCCTCAGCTTAATACTGGCGGGCTAGAGATGCATCTCACCCAGAGAGTACTTAACCAGGATGCAGAAGGTTCTGTGCTCCTTTAAAGCAAAGGAGCAAAACTCTCCCCCTGGGTCCCTGCCGCCCCGCTGCCCCTGCTGTCCCCTCCCCCATGCCACCCCACCACAGCTCCCTAGAGAATGAAAGTGAGCAGCTAATCCCTGCTCTCTCAGACCTCACAGAGATGCCTGGGGATGTTTTCTCTGTCTCGCCCTGACTTGTCCAGCTCTTATTCTTCCTGCAGGTGCCAGGGCACCTCCTGCCTTCCCTGAAAAGGCTTCCTGGATTGACTCAGCCAGTCTTAGACACTCCTCCTAAGGCACAATGTCCTCTGTAGATTATTTTTCCTCCTTTGAGACAGTCTTTCTGTGTAGCCCTGGCTATCCAGGAACTCACTATGTAGACCAGGTTAGCCTTGAACTCGGATCTCTGCCTCCCAAGTGCTGGGACTAAGAGTATGCACCACCATGCCCTGCTGCAATCCCTCCCCACCCCCCATTCTACCCTCCATTTAAACAGGGTCTTACTATACAGCCCTGACTAGCCTGGAACTCATTATGTAGACCAGGTTAGCCTTAAACTCTCTAAGATCTGCCTGCCTCTGCCTCCCAAGTGCTGGAATTACTGGTTCGCACCACCACACCTGGCCCAATCCTCCTTATAAATTTTTAATGGACCAATTATCTTATTTTATTGTTTGCCTGTCTGCCTCTCTCATCAGACCGAGTTCCTTAAGGGCAGGGATAATGATTTCCGACACCTGTCTTCCCTGTACCTAGTTGTGATTCTTCACCGAGTGCTTGCTGACTGAACATTAACATCCCTGAGGGCTGGATGGGGCCGAAGATGGCGGAGCACTAGCAGGCCCGAGCCATTAAGAGAAGCTGAAGCGTTTTAAGTGCTTTGGGGCATTTGGAATCTGATGTGTCACTGAGACATCCAGCTGAACATTCCCCACAGGTAAGAGTCCGAGGCAGGGCCAGAAAAGCTGGACAGGAAGGAAAAAAAGAATGTTTCTTCAGCTCCCACTAACTGGTGACCTGCTGTGTGCCCAGGCTTAGGCACTCTCTATGTACTGAATGTGCTCTGTGGCACAAAGTTCCCAGGAGGCAGAAAGCATCAACCCATTCAATGGAGGAAGAAACTGAGTCTCCGAGATTAAACTAACTCCTCAAACTTACACAACTAGAAACAGCAGAGGCAATGGCATGCACGGGGCTCTGGGGTGGAGGAATAGGACCATAGAAACCAGGCCTAGTCCCGGTAATGACAGCATTCAGCAGGTGGAGGCAAGAGGGTCAGAAGTTCAGGGTCATCCTTGACTACACAGTAAGTCCTGAGTCATCTTGAGGTACATGAGACTACATCTAAAACAAACAAACAAACAAACAAATAAACATCTCCTCTCCTATGGGGTTCTTTAGCTAGATGTGGGAGTGTGCATCTATAAAGCCAATACTTGGAAGGCAGAAATATGACAATCTGGAATTCAAGGCTAGTCCTTGGCAATATAGCAAATTCAAAACCAACCAGCCTGGGCTATAGGAGATCCTGTCTCAAAAAACAAAACCAAAGGAACAGGCTCAGGACTTGAACTCAGTTCCATATGGAAGGTACCACATCCCTAATCCTGCCCGCATATGGTAGTCAGGAAAAGACTGGAATAGAAAACCTATACTTTAAAGAGGGAAAGTGGGAGGTGAGGGGGAGATGAGCTCAGAGAAGGGCTAGATCAGAGGTTTCTGGGCCCCTGAGGGATCTGGGGTGTGGCAGGAGAGCCGGACATTAGGGAACAACCCTCTTTAGCACAGCTCTTTCTGCAGCTGCCGCCAGCTTCCAAAAGGGACCTGTGCTGTGGGACACTAGGTTGGCTGGGAAAGGACCTGAAGGAAGGAAGTGCCCTGTGACTACGTGGGCCCTGGAGAGCAGGACAGATGGTCTGGACTGGTTTGGAAAAGACTGGCGTGGATGTGCGCAGGCAGGAGTAGGAGGTAATGCGCTTGAACGGCCTCGTTTTGCACAGGTGGACAGGAACAGCTTCATCTTTGGAAAGCGTCCACTCTATCTCCTCTACCCCACCACGCAGGCCTCTAACCACGCTGTCCTCAGCTCCGGTCTCCACTGTCCCCAGCCCACAGCTCCCCTGAGGTTATCCAGGACCGGCCCCTCCCACTCCTGTCTGCAGACTCACTCTCCCTGGCCCAGACCATTGAGGCGGGAGGGAGGAGTTTCCAGGCAGGAAAGAGCTGAGTCACTTGGTGGCACATCTGGTCTCAGATCTTGATACCCAGCTGGAAGGGGCAGGAAGGAAGAGGCCACCTCCCCCACAAACTCTCCTGACTGAATCCTAGGGCTTTGCCAACTGTGTGGGGCAGGCTGGGAGATGCCGCTGGCTGGCGTGGTAGCAACAACCTTTGCCAGGCGGCCTCGCCCACTTGCCTGGGTCCTTTGCTGTTCTGATTGCCTTTAAGGTTCGGAAAAGCCTGGGAAGACTTGGGTGGATTGTCTCCATGGTGCAGGTGACAGAGTGGCTTGCTCAAGAACACACCATTTTGGAGAGCTAGCCTGTGGGTGTGCCCTCTCCCACGTGGCTATAAAAGAGGAAGTAGTATTTAAGGTAACTCGGAGACAGTGGGCATCGTCTGAGGGGCTCAAGACAGATGGATGGAAATGTAGTTGAGGACCATCCTGGGTTCCATCCTGACACTGCAGGGATGAGAAGGCTTTTTTCTCTGTGTTCGGGGAGACATGAAACCCAAGCCCCAGGCCAGTGGGTTACCCCTCTATTCCTCTGACTCTCCTGATTTTTGGCTTTGTTCCATTGCTCTGAAACAGCACATTCTCTCTCTCTCTCTCTCTCTCTCTCTCTCTCTCTCACACACACTCTTGTTGAATATTTAACATTATTTTTTGTCCTCCCTCTACTCCCCCATGCTGAGAAGAGCCTTGGCAGAGGTGTCCACCATCCTGTCCTCTGAAGGGGGCATGGGGACATAGTGTTCTCATTGTCCTTCATGGAAAGAGGTGTCCAGGTCCTGGGAAGAGGAAGGTGTCACGCCAGGGTCTCTGACTCCTCTCCAGGCTGCTCAACAGCCTTCCCTAGGGGCCTCAGCTGTGCTTTGCCATAACATCCAGCAGGACCATGGCCATGTCACTGCCCTTCTCCCAGTACAGCCGTCCCACACATATACATCAGTCTCTGCAGATCTCTCTTCCCTAGATCCAACCCATCCAGAACATTAACTGTGGACTGATCTAATTGTAGACAAAGTAGTCACAAATGCACCCTTGCTGTGTGACTTTCCGACTTATTCTGAGACTTGCCTGAGTCATGATTTCTTTTCCTTTTTTTTTTTTTTTTCTTGTTCTGGTCAACCCTGCTCGCTCTGGTCATCCCCGCTCGCTCCGGCTGGCCCCGCTCGCTCCGGTCCAAGGATTCATTTATTATTATTCATAAGTACACTAGAACTGACTTCAGACACACCAGAGGAGGGCTTCAGATCTCATTACGGGTGGTTGTAAGCCACCATGTGGTTGCTGGGATTTGAACTATAACCTTCGGAAGAGCAGTCAGGTGCTCTTACCCGCTGAGCCATCTCACCAGCCCCATCTTTTCCTTTTTCTCTTTCTTTCTTTTGTTTTGTTTTGTTTTGTTTTGAGACAGGGTTTCTCTGGGTAGTCTTGGCTGTCCTGGAACTCACTTTGTAGATGAGGCTGGCCTTGAACTCATAAATCCACCTGCCTCTGCCTCCCCAGTGCTGGGATTAAAGGCATGTGCCACCACGCCCGGCTTCTTTCTTCCTTTTTTGTTTTGTTATTTCTTTAAGTTTGGGGAGACAAGGTCTCATTGTGTAGACCAGGCGGACCTGGAGCTATGTAGTCCATCCTGGGCTGGAGCTCATGGTGGACCTCCTGCTCCATTGCCTGAACTAAGCAAAGGAAGGCAATTAGATTAGGCCCCATATGCCAACTACTGCCTTAACTGAAGCAGTTCAAGAATCCATGATCAATTAGTAATGTCTGTCACAGGTGCAGAAAAAGTAGCAGAGATATGTATGTGCTATGTGTCAAGTGTTGACTTTCAGAGGCCCTGCCAGTCTTTTTAAATCAGCCTGCCTCTGCCTCCCAGGTGCTGGGATTAAAGTTGTTCAACACCAGCCGGGCGTGGTGGCGCACGCCTTTAATCCCAGCACTCGGGAGGCAGAGGCAGGCGGATTTCTGAGTTCGAGGCCAGCCTGGTCTACAAAGTGAGTTCCAGGACAGCCAGGGCTATACAGAGAAACCCTGTCTCAAAAAAAACCAAAAAAAAAAAAAAAAAAAAAGTTGTTCAACACCACTGCCTGGCTTGTTTTTTGGTTTTTGGGGTTTTTTTGTTTGTTTGTTTTTCGAGAGACAGGGTTTCTCTGTGTAGCCTTGGCTGTCCTGGAATTCACTTTGTAGACCAGGCTGGCCAGACTCAGAAATCCGCCTGCCTCTGCCTCCCGAGTGCTGGGATTAAAGGCGTGCGCCACCACCGCCCAGGCGGTAGCACACACATTTAATCCTAGCACTCAGGAGGCAGAGGCAGGCAGATCTCTGAGTTCAAGGCCAACCTGGTCTACGGAGCAAGTTCCAGGACAGCCAGGGCTACACAGACAACAGCAACAAAGGGACCATCCTTCAGATACTCGGTGGCCTTTTGGATATGCATGCCCTTGATGGCCTGGGCAGTTTCACAGATAGTTGAAAAGTGAAAAAGAACATTTGAACCCTTGACTCACATGATTCTGTAGCATTTTCTGAGTCAAGAGAGAACTGAGGGCTGAAGAGATGGCTCAACGGTGAAGAGCACTGACTGCTCTTCCAGAGGTCCTGAGTTCAAATTCCAGCAACCACATGGTGGCTCACACCATTTGTAATAGTGATCTGATGGATGCCCTCATCTGGTGTGTCTGAAGACAGTGACAGTGTACTCGCATACATGAAATAAATAAATCTTTAAAAAGGAGAGAGAGGAGCTGGGTGTGGTGGCGCAAGCCTTTAATCCCAGCACTCGGAAGGCAGAGGCAGGCGGATTTCTGAGTTCGAGGCCAGCCTGGTCTACAAAGTGAGTTCCAGGACAGCCAAAGCTACACAGAGAAACCCTGTCTCAAAAAAAAAAAAAAAGAGAGAGAGGAGAGAGAGAGAGTATTGAATATTGAATGGCTCTTTACAGGTCACCTCAGGCTACTTACAGGAAGAGCCCTCCAGACATTCTAGACAGTCTGGACCTAATATATACTTCAGAGGGTGGCTTTCTCAGAGCAATAGGAAGGAAATTTTTACATTTTTTCCCCTAAGTGCCATGACACCTGTGTGGAGGTCCCTTAAGAACTTTTAGAAATTGGTCCTTTCCTACTAAATGGGTCCCAGGGATCAAGCTCAGTCTTTCGGATGGATGGCAAGTGCCTCTTGGAACTCAATATGTAGCCAAGGATGCTCTTAAACTTCTGATTCTCCTACCTCTAACTCCCATCTGCTGAGACTATAGGTATGTGCCATGTTTATGGTCAGATTTATGTGTTGACAGGAATTGACCCCCAGCCTTTGTTTGCCGGGTAAATGCTCAACCAAATGAACCATATCTCTCTAGCCTCCTTTGTCTTTTTTTTTTTTTTTTTTTTTTTTTTACATTATTAAGTCTTCTCTGGGGCTGGAGAGCTGGCTCAGTGGTTAAGAGCACTGTGCTCTTCCAGAGGTCCTGAGTTCAATTCTCAGCAACTACCTGGTGGCTTACAACCATCTGTAATGGGATCCAATGCCCTCCTTTGGTGTGTCTGAAGACAGCGACAGTGTACTCATAAATAAAATTAAAAAATAAAAAATATCGGGAGGAAGAGGCAGCCGGATTTCTGAGTTTGAGGCCAGCCTGGTCTACAAAGTGAGTTCCAGGACAGCCAGGGCTATACAGAGAAACCCTGTCTGGAGAAAAAAAAAAAAAAAAAAAAAAGACTTTTCTGCAGATGTCAATCAAGGTTTTCTACAAGTTAGACTCACACCTTGGGGAGCTAGAAAGGGAAGGGGTGTGTGTGTGTGTGTGTGTGTGTGTGTGTGTGTGTGTGTATGTATGTATGTGTGTTTTCCTAGTTAAAAAAAATATGGGAAATATGCAAATAGCACACTGTGGAGCTGAGCCTCTTCAGCCTAGGCCTGAGCATTTGAATATTAAATTACCCTATGCAAATGAATGCAAATGAGCAGTGGTTGCAGGTGATGGGCAGAGTGGACTGAGCCAGACCTTTACACAGGTGAATCAGCATTGTGCCTGCACTTCTCAGTTCAGGGGTGCTCCCAGTTCTGGTGACAAGACTCTGAGGGGACCTGGGACTCCCTAAGAGGACAGAGACTCTTGACAGAAGGGAACCCTGGCTTGGGTGTAGACTCAAAGGGAGATCACTAATAAGAGGGGAAGGGTTTAGTCCTAAGGGAGATGCTGGCCTTCAGAAGGCTCCCAGAAGGACGAAGGCCCTGAGAGGACACATTTAACAACAGGGAAGCTTTATAATGAAGTCTTGTCCTAGAAATCTGCCCTCTCCCAGCCATCGGGAGAGCAGGGAATCCTGGGCAGGGCTTCACACCCTCCCTGGCCTCCCAGGCCTTCTTCTCTGTCTTCAGGGCTGACTCCAGCCAGCAATCCTGGTTTCTCATCGTCCCCCACCCCCACCCCCACTCCCACTCCCCGAGTTGTTTGGAGGACTGCTTGACACGGAGGTACCCAGTCTTGTTCCTCACAGTCAGGCTGAATAGGGCAGTACCCTCTGGAATCCAAGATGGCGTATGACCAGAACATCATGCCTAGCTTGGCCTATCTTTTTTTTTTTTTTAAGATTTATTTATTTATTATATGTAAGTACACTGTAGCTGTCTTCAGATACTCCAGAAGAGAGCATCAGATTTCGTTTTGAGCCACCATGTGGTTGCTGGGATTTGAACTTGGGACCTTCGGAAGAGCAGTCGGCGCTCTTAACCATTGAGCCATCTCACCAGCCCTTGGCCTATCTTATTTCTTACTTTAGGCTCTCTCTGAGTCCCTATCCACCCCACCCCAACCCCAGCCTTCTCTAAGTCCCATCCTCCACCACAGAGCCACCCGCTCCAGCCGCATCCCCTGCAGCTTCCCTAACTCCCAGATCAAGTCCTGTCTTCTTTAGCTTCCAGGTCCCAGATAAGACACTTGGAAGAGCAGCCCTGGGTTCGGCTCAGAAATTCACCAGCCTTTGCCATGGCGTTTCAACTGCTTTGCCCTCACCTCAGGCACATACTATAAGATGGAGGAGCCAGAGGCAGAGGGATTAGTGAAAACCTCGGAGGCAAGCCCAGGTTAGATTGTCTGGCAGATCCATGACAAGTAGCACCAGAGAGCTCACCCCAGGATGCTGCAGCAGGCAGAGGCCTTTCAAGACTGGAGCCAGAGGCTGGAGCAGAGAGCAGGACAGGCTCCACCCAGGTCCCCTGAACAAGAGATGCACAGTACACACCCTCAACCTCTACCCCACCCCACCCTTCAGGCCAGACCAGGGTCAGGGGAGGCCACCCACCCATGGAGCTGGATATGAGATACTCTGGAAGGGAGAGAGCAAGGGAGAAGGCTCCGGTGAAGAGCAGCTTGCAAGCAGAGGCTGTGCGTTTGCACATGGGGTCAGGGATTATGGGCTGTACCAGAGAGTTCCAAGGACCCTTCATACCTCAAGACTTGAAAAAGCAGGCCCACTAGGAGGTGGTGGTGTGCACCAGTACTTGGGAGACAGAGGCAGGCAGATCTCTGAGGCCAGCCTGGTCTACAGAGTTTCAGGACAGCCAGGGCTACACAGAGAAAGCCTTTCTCAAAAAGCCAAAATAAGGGAAAAGCAGGCTCATGTAAGAGAGCCAATCCCAGGCACTGAAGACAGCAGGCTCAGGTGATGAGAATTCTCAAGGGTTCTAAGCATAGGTCACACTGTGGGGCTATGGCCTTTTGCTCTTGGGTTCCTGACTGACCACACTCAGTCTGAAATTCTACTCTGGTAGTCTTGTGCTGGACCCTTAAGGGCAAAGAGAAAAGTCTCTGTGGTGGCTAACGTTTGCTGCAGTCTTGATGGGATTTCCAGTCACCATGGAAACACACCTCCGGGTGCCGCAATTTGAATGTTTCTAGAAGAGTTTTAATAGGACAGTGAAGACCCAACCTGAATGTAGGCAGCTTCATCCCATTGGCTGGGGTCCTGGACTGACTAAAAAAGAAAGGGAAAGTGAGCTGAGCCCCAGGCAACCCATCTCTCCCAGCTTCCTGCCAGCAGACTCCAAGAGAGCATTTGCCTCTCTGCCCTGAGGCCATGGCTCCCACCATGACAGCCAGAATCCTCAAACTAAGCCAAAATCAACCCTTCCTTCTATAGTTGCTGTTTGTTTGTTTGTTTGTTTGTTGTTTGAGTGTCTCTGTATAGCCCTGGCTTTCCTGGAACCCACTCTGTAGACCAGGCTTGAACTCAGAGAGATCTGCCTGCCTCTGCCTCCCCAAAGCTAGGATCCAAGGTATGAGTCACCATTGCTCAACTCCACAGGTTGCTTTTCTTCCCTATGTTGTCATAGTAACAAGACAAAGTAACACAGCTCTCCCGCTTTCATGGAAGTGATTAGAATCAGGGTCCAGCTGCAAGGGAGGGGTGGTCATCTTCTGAACTCACTGGACTAAAGGCAAGCCTGACTCAGGCGCTGATGCCTGTGACGTAGCCTGAAGCTCTGCTTGAGGAATCAGATTTGCTGGACCAAGAAAATCTTCCTGTGGGGAAGGCAGCGACTAGAGAGGGCTGTTATCAGTACTAAGAGGAAGCAGGGGCCATGGGACAGAAGAACTCAAGGCTGGTGGGACCCAGAGGACCGACAGAAGCAAAGACCATGTATACTGGAAGTTACCGTGCCCGAGTCAGGGTGTTAGATACTCAGAGCTGAGAGCAAGACTAGAGCTCACAGGCTTCTGGAACACCATGCATTCTCCAGAAGGCCCAGAGGCAAGGGCACCACCTGTCTTCCTTCCCACGTAATCTTAAGTAAATGTGTTTCCTTAAACACGTGTATCAGCACCTGCCTGGTCCTTTTCACCCAGAAGAGCTCTACAAGCCTCTACATCCTAATTCACCTCCCAGAACCAACAGAAGCCGGAGATGGTGGAGCCCTGGCCTTAAGAGCCAAAGCCAAGGCCTTGCCTTCTCCGTGTCTGCCTCTGAGCCTCCAGTTATATCAGAGAACAAGGAGGAGACGCGTGTGGAAGAAGCGAATGTCAGTAACCCAGCGAATGTCGGTAACCCAGCGTGCAGGAGCCTGGGGGAGTTGTAGCGTGAGGGGCCGTGAGGCCGGTCCAGGACATATGAGGTGGTCCTCTCAGGAAGAGAGGAAGGGAGGGAGGGAGGGAGGGAGGGAGGGAGGAAAGGGGAAAGGGAAGGGGAAGGACAAGGGGAAGGGGAAGGGAAGGAGGAGGGAGGGAGGGGAAAACAAAATAAAAGAGAAATGTCTGCCATCCCAGAGGCTGCCAGGATGCAGCAGTATGTGGGCAGAGCAGGTTCCAGCCTTTCTAAGAGCTCCAACCTTCTCACTCCTACACGTTCCCTTGGTCCCTTGCCCGTCTCTCTGATGTCCCTGCTTCCATTTCTACTGTTTTTTTGTTATTTTTTGTTTTCTTTTCTTTTTTTTTTTCTTTTGGTTTTTCGAGACAGGGTTTCTCTGTGTAGCCTTGGCTGTCCTGGAACTCACTCTGTAGACCAGGCTGGCCTCGAACTCAGAAATCCGCCTGCCTCTGCCTCCCAAGTGCTGGGATTAAAGGCGTGGGCCACCACGCCCGGCTGTTTTGTTTCTTTTTATGAGACAGGGTTTCTCTGTAAAGCCCTGGCTGTCCTGGAACTCACTCTGTAGAACAGGCTAGCCTCGAACTCAGAAATCCGCCTGCTTCTGCCCCTGAATTCTGGGATTAAAGGTGTGCACCACCACCACCCAGCTAGGGGTTCTGCTTCAACATACAAACTGGGAGGGAACAGAGATCTGTGGCCCCAGTGAGCTTCAGACACTCGTGAGCAGCCAGCAGGGCAGTTACTCAAGCCTGGGCTCACTTAGTCATGGGTTCCCACCCCAACCCCCCTCAGTTTAAGGGACAAGAACAGGGGTAGGGAGCTAGGCAGTGGTTAGGACAAGAGGTCCTGTGGAGACTCCGTTAAGAGTCACATGAGGCTGTGTCACTCCAATTCTGGGCGCAGCTGAGCACTGAGTGTCTGGGGTGCCCATCCCCGTCTCTCTCATATCTCCTCAAGCTTTCCTGTGTTCTCTTGAGGACAGGACAGGCTAGGCAGCGGGGGACTGATGATGCCTTAGTAGCACGAGTTCCAGAAACAGGGAGAGGACTGGGTTCAAATCCATGCTTCGTCACTGCCTATGACAAAGGCAGGCTGCTCTATCTGTCTCAGCAAGAGTGGGAGCTGGAAGGTTAGGGCTGTGGCTCAGAAGTCAATCACACACTTCATATTCCAGAGGTCCAGGGTTCGGTCTCCAATGCTGCTCCCACCCCGCTCCCAGGACTTGGGAGCTTGAGGCAGGAGGATTAAGATATATATATATTTTTTAGATTTATTTATTTATTTTACTCATATGAGTACACCACCATTGCTCCCTTCAGACACACCAGAAGAAGGCATCGGATCCCACTACAGATGGTTGGAAGCCCCCATGTGGTTGCTGGGAATTGAACTCAGGGCCTCTGGAAGAGTAGTTGGTGCTCTATAATCGCTGAGCCATCTCTCTAGCCCAGAGGATTAAGACCTTGAGGTCATACAGGGCTACACAACAACATCCAGTCTCAACCCCCCAACTCATCCCAAATTATCTCTAAATGAGGCTGACACCAGCGGGAGAGATGCCACAGCTGGAAAACAACAGGCCATTTGGCCTGTTTACCTGAGTTCAGTCTCCAGGATGCACAGGGGTAGCGGGAGGGAACTGACTCCCTCAAATTGTCCCCGGATCGTGCATGAGTGTGCCATCCTGCACAAACAATAAACAAAGGAAATGTAATAAGAAGAGACTACCAAGGGTGGGAAGATGGCTCGGGGTTATCATTGCTTGTTGCTGCCTTGTTGCTGCTCTTCCATAGGGCCTGTGTTCCATACCCAGAGCAGGGTCAGGCAGCTCACAACTGCCTCTAACTACAGTTGGGGGGAGGGGGGGTGTCTGACACCTCTGGTCACCACAGGAACCCGCTGTCATCATTCACTTGCACATACCCTCATGTGAACACACATACATAATTAGAAGTAAAAAGAGTTTGGTTCTGGAGAGATGGCTCAAGGGTTAAAAGCACAGACTGGTCTTCCCAGAGATTTGGAGTTAACTCCCAGTAACCACGTGGTGGCTCACAGCCATCTGTAATGGGATCTGATGCCCTCTTCTGGTGTGTCTGGAGAGGGCTACAGTGTACTCATAAACATAAAATGAATAAATAATTTAAAAACAAAACAGGGCTGGTGAGATGGCTCAGCGGGTAAGAGCACCAGAAGAGGGAGCCAGATCTTGTTACGGATGGTTGTGAGCCACCATGTGGTTGCTGGGAATTGAACTCATGACCTCTGGAAGAGCAGTCAGTGCTCTTCACCACTGAACCATCTCTCCAGCCCCTAAAAACAAATTTTAAAAATAAATATTGAGCCGGGCATGGTGGCGCACGCCTTTAATCCCAGCACTCGGGAGGCAGAGGCAGGCGGATTTCTGAGTTCGAGGCCAGCCTGGTCTACAAAGTGAGTTCCAGGACAGCCAGGGCTATACAGAGAAACCCTGTCTCGAAAAACCAAAATAAATAAATAAATAAATAAATAAATAAATAAATATTATTTAGAAAGGAGTAGAGTGAATGAGTAGCACACACACACACACACACACACGCTCATACACACACAGGCATTCTTTCACACACTCACACACACTCTCTTGAGTATAGATGCATTCACACACACTCTGTTACACACATGAATACATACATGAACACACTCTCACACACATACACACATACTCATATACACAGTCTCAAACACACACATCTTCATGCATACTCTCTCGAATACACATACATTCACACACACACATTCACCCAAACTGTCACATGTACATACATATATTCACACACACTCTCACACATGCACATTCATGCACACACATTCACACACACACACAACACACACTGTGGCAATTGGTTGGTCACAAAAAGCCACATGCTCCTTCATGCCTAGGGGTGGTCACACTATCAGCCACAGACAGCTAGGCACACTCATAAATCCACCCATCCATACACCTTTTTTTTTTTTTGAGACAGGGTTTCTCTGTATAGCCCTGGCTGTCCTGGAACTCACTTTTTAGACCAGGCTGGCCTCAAACTCAGAAATCTGCCTGCCTCTGCCTCCCGAGTGCTGGGATTAAAGGCGTGTGCCACCACTGCCGGGTCCCATCCATACACTTATCTGTCTGTCTGCTTGTTTATTTAGAGACAGGTTCCACAATGTAGCCTTGGCTGTCCTGGAACTCACCATATATTTGACCATGCTGGCCTCAGACTCAGAGATCTGCCTGCCTGTGGCCTCTGAGTCCTGGGAGTAAGTAAATCGTGCACCCCCATGCCTGGCCTGTGTGCCATGCTCTGTCCACACAAAGGCACATACTCTGACATACTCACTCTGGAATATAAGCCCAGCCAAGAGCAGGCACTGAGATATACACACTCACACGCACACATCCACTGCACACACGGACACATCCCTCACCCTTTTGGCTTTAGCTTTCAAACACGGTCACACAAAACATAGGCTGACCCAAGATTGTAGGTGAGGGTGACTTTGAACTCCTAACCCTTTTGCTTTTACAGAGTGCGGGGATTAAAAACACGCACAGGAAAAGACGTCCACACGTCCACACACCCACACGAAAAGTATATGGTGACATTCACTTTTTTGTTTTCTTTTAGAGACAAGTCTCCTCGCTATCGTCCTGGAATTCACTGTGTAGTACAAGCTAGCTTCCGCAGTCCCCATCTCTGTCCCACCCCCACCCAAGCCCCGCCCCCTCCCCTCCCCTCCCCTCCCTGTGATGGAATCACAGGTGGAGATGACCTAGTTGACATTCACATACGCTTACACACAAGCTTCATACTTAAACCACATTGTAACTGGACCATTGAGACACACATGTATTTTGCACACAGTTCTGGACGTTCTGGAACATTCACAGCCACCCTTAAGACACACGGTGACTTGTTGGGTCACGGACACTCTACTCACACAGCTTCCTCACCCACCCCTGCGGCCATCTCCTCCATCGGAGTTCCTGCCAACTACCAACTTGATTGGCTTTCTCCCCACCTATTTCCCACCATCCTCTGGGGCCTTCAGAGCCTGGGGGGAGGGGACAGGGCAGGGTTAGCCCTGCTGATGTGGCAACGCATCTCACCTGTAACCTAGGCCACACCCTCCACTGGGCTAGGTTTAAAGGAACAGCACCCCTTACTGCTCACGTGGCTTGGTCTGTAGCCTGCATTTGTCGGACCTAGAAAGGGCTTAGAGTATACATGGGACTTGAACCTTGTGCCTAGTAGGAAGAGATGGCTATACCAGGGCAAGAAGCTGGAACCAAGGTTCGTCTTCCCCCCCCCCCGACCCCCCGCGGTGGGCGTCAGTGCTTGCTCCTTTTCTGTTCGCAACCTCCCTGGCAGGCACTCCACCCTCTGGCAGGCCTAGTCTAGGGAGCCAACACCAGCTGGGCTCCCTGCCAGAAACCTNCTCAGGTCCGCCACTGCCTCTACCTATCAGAACTGATGAGTTACATTGCCGGTAAAGTGCAGCAGGGCCAAGACCAGAGACTTGAGACTGGCATGGTTAGGGAGCCTCAGAGTTGCAGGGACATACTGAGAGGGACCAGGCCATCCTGCCGGACCTTGCCCTTCCACGCACCACCGCCTAGTGTTTAGTGATTCCCTTAGCGGCTGCCTTAATTCAGTGTGGTTTACTGTGAGGTTCCCACTGCTCTCAAAGCTGTGACAGCCCAGCCTGGCTTTGATAGTCAAAGTGGGAGGGGCGCCTAGGAGATGGGTAGGTGGTGGAGATGGAGAGGTGTCAGGGAGACCCAGCCATAGCCTTGGAAGTCACCAGTCTGGTGGAGAAGAGCTAGCCTGGTCTGCTCTTGGAATGCTTGGCCTTTGACCTTTGACCCCCAGTGCTAGAGATGGAACTCAGAATCTTAACTTGCTAGGCGAGGGTTCTGCATTGAACAGCACCCCAGCCTGGGTTTCCTGTTTATTCTGGGAAAGCCAGTTTGTCCACTGAAGTTTCAGAATTCATGAGCTAAAGAGATATGTTGTGCCCCAAGGACCCCACTTCTGATGGGAGAGGCAGTCAGATCCCAGAGTTCTTGTGCTGTAGGAGGTACACTCAGTCCCAAGGCCCCTAAACTACCACATAACAATTGATTTGGGATACATGATCTGTTGGGGAGATTCACCCTCTCTTGGGGTTATCAGCTAGAGACACTATCACTTTTCTCAGGGACCTGAGTTCCATTTCCAGCCCCCATATCAATCAAGCGGTTCACAAACACCTGTAACTCCAGCTTCAGGGGATCCAACATCCTCTTCCTGTCTTCACAGGCACGTACTTGTGCATGCACACAAACACACACACAAATAAAAAGCAAGTAATATTTAAAGGAACAAAATAGAGTTTCAGGGGTTAGCAAGTTAAAAGTCATGGCGTGAATGTGCCGGCTACACATCCATCTCACATGGCGAGGCAGGGTGCACACAGCCCACATTGCCAGCACCCAAGCTTCAAAGGCATACATTCCACCAGTTGCAGGCAAAAATGCTCATTCCTGGGACATGCTTCGACTGCTCCAGGCGATGGAATAACCCTCTGAGGATGCCTTGAAGCCATTAATAGAAGACACACATGCCCTCAAGGCCATGACTGTGTAATCAGAGGGAGTTTATATTCAGTCAGAAACCTGGAGTCAGTCAAGTCATGGCGGAGTGAGCTCATAATCTGAGCACAAGAGCGCTAGAAGCAGGGGGATGAGGAGTTCAGGGTCATTCTGGCCGACATAATGAGACCCAGAATCTGTCTCAGAGAAACACTGTGGAGGGGCTGGACAAATGGCTCCTTGGTTAAGAGGATTGCTGTCCCAGAGAACCTGGATTCCATTCCTAGCAACAACATGGTATCTCACAACCACTTATAACTCTAGTCCCAAGGGATTCTACAGATTCTGAGGGCACTAGATATGCAGGTATACATGCATACATACTCATATATAAATACATACACATGCAGACAAAAGCACTCATACATACAAAATAATTTTTAAATTTTTCAAAAGTAGAGCCAGGCGTGGTGGTGCACGCCTTTAATCTCAGCACTTGGGAGGCAGAGGCAAGCAGATTTCTGAGTACAAGGCCAGCCTGGTCTACAGAGTGAGTTCCAGGACAGCCAGGGCTACACAGAGAAACCCTGTCTCGAAAAACCAAAAAAAAAAAAAAAAAAATTTCAGCCGGGTGTGGTGGCGCACCCCAAAGGTATTTCTGCCAAGCCTGATGCTCTGAGTTCTAGCCCCAGATCCAACACAACAGGAGAAAACCAGCTCCCACCAGTTGTCCTCTGTCCAGCAAACTTATAAATGTAGGAGGCTCAGGCTGGAGAGATGGCTCAGTGGTTAAGAGCACTGACTGCTCTTCTGAAGGTCCTGAGTTCAAATCCCAGCAACCACATGGTGGCTCACAACCATCCATAATGAGATCTGTTGCCCTCTTCTGGGGTGTCTGAAGACAGCTACAGTGTACTTACATATAATAAATCTTAAAAAAAAAAATGTAGGAGGCTCATGACTGTAATACAGACACTTGGGAGGTACAGGCAGGATGACCTTGGTGAATCTGAGGGCAGCCTGGTCTACATAGAGTTACAGGCTAGCCAGGGGTACACAGTGAGACTTTGCCTCACAAAATTAAAAAAACTACAAAAAACAAAGCCAGCTGTAATGGCGCACGCCTTTAATCCCAGCACTCGGGAGGCAGAGGCAGTCAGATCTCTGTGAGTTCGAGGCCAGCCTGGATTGAATAGTTGGTTTGAATAGTGAGTTCCAGGATAGCCAGAGCTGCATAGTGAAAGACTGTCTCAAAAACATTTTATTTATTTATTTTTTTAAGATTTATTTATTATATGTAAGTACATCGTAGCTGTCTTCAGACACTCCAGAAGAGGGCATCAGATTTCGTTGCTGGGATTTGAACTTGGGACCTTCGGAAGAGCACTCGGCGCTCTTAACCACTGAGCCATCTTGCCAACCTAACATTTTTTTTTTTAACTTTTTTTTTTTTAAAGATTTATTTATTTATTATATGTAAGTACACTGTAGCTGTCTTCAGACACTCCAGAAGAGGGCATTAGATTTCATTACGGATGGTTGTGAGCCACCATGTGGTTGCTGGGATTTGAACTCCGGACCTTTGGAAGAGCAGTCGGCGCTCTTAACCACTGAGCCATCTCGCCAGCCCCGCATTTTTTTTTTT
>LR750438.1:372591-504315 GCA_902729485.2 Mus minutoides | reverse complement strand
CATTCTTAGCTCCTTGTACAAAGCTCAAGTCTAAGTGGATCAAAGACCTCCACATAAAACCAGAGACACTGAAATTTATAGAGGAGAAAGTGGGGAAAAGCCTCAAAGATATGGGCACAGGGGAAAAATTCCTAAGCAGAACAGCAGTGGCTGTGCTGTAAGACCAAAAATTGACAAATGGGACCTCATGAAATTGCAAAGCTTTTGTAAGGCAAAAGACACTGTCAATAAGACAAAAAGGCCACCAACAGATTGGGAATGGATTTTTACCAATCCTAAATCTGATAGGGGACTAATATCTAATATATATAAAGAGCTCAAGAAGCTGGACTCCAGAAATTCAAATAACCCCATTAAAATGGGGTACAGAGCTAAACAAAGAATTCACAAGTGAGGAATACCAAATGGCTGAGAAGCACCTGAAAAAATGTTCAACATTCTTAATCATCAGGGAAATGCAAATCAAAACAACCTTGAGATTCCACCTCACTCCAGTCAGAATGGCTAAGATCAAAAACTCAGATGACAGCAGATGCTGGTGAGGATGTGGAGAAAGAGGAACATTCCTCCATTGCTGGTGGGATTGCAAGCTGGTACAACCACTATGGAAATCAGTTTGGAGGTTCCTCAGAAAATTGGACATAGTACTACCAGAAGATCCAGCAATACATCTCCTCGGCATATAGCCAGAAGATGTTCCAAATGGTAATAAGAACACATGCTCCACTAGGTTCATAGCAGCCTTATTTATAATAGCCAGAAAGAACCCAGATGTTTCTCAACAGAGGAATGGATGCAGAAAATGTGGTACATTTACACAATGGAGTACTACTCAGCTATTAAAAACAATGAATTTATGAAATTCTTGGGCAAGTGGATGTATCTGGAGGATATCATCCTTAGTGAAGTAACCCAATCACAAAAGAAGTCACTTGATATGCATTCACTGATTAGTGGATATTAGCCCAGAAACTTAGAATACCCAAGATACAATTTGCAAAACATAAGATTATCAAGAAGAATGAAGACCAAAGTGTGGATACTTTATTCCTTCTTAGAATAGAGAACAAAACACCCATAAAAGGAGTTACAGAGACAAAGTTTGGAGCTAAGATGAAAGGATGGACCATCTAGAGACTACCCCACCTGGGGATCCATCCCACAATCAGCCACCAAACCCAGACGCTATTGCATATGCCAGCAAGATTTTGCTGAAAGGACCATGATATAGCTATCTCGAGTGAGGCTATGCCAGTGCCTGGCAAATACAGAAGGGGATGCTCATAGTCATCTATAGGATGGAACACAGGGCCCCCAATGGAGGAGTTAGAGAAATTACCTAAGGAGCTGAAGGGGTCTACAACCCTTTAGGTGGAACAATAATATGAACTCACCAGTACCCCCAGAGCTCGTGTCTCTAGCTGCATATGTAGCAGAAGATGGCCTAGGCGGCCATCATTGGGAAGAGAGGCCCCTTGGTCTTACAAATTTTGTATGTCCCAGTACAGGGGAACTCCAGGGCCAAGAAGTGGGCGGGTAGGGAAGCAGGGCAGGGGAGGGTATAGGGAACTTTCAGGATAGCTTTTGAAATGTAAATAAAGAAAATATCTAATAAAAAGGGGGGGTTATTTGGTTTATACTTTTATGTCTCAGTCCAGAAAGGGAAGTCCGGGCAGAAGCTCACAGCAGGAACCTGGAGGCAGTAACTGAAGCAGAGACAAGGGAAGCACCCGCTTATTGGCTTGCTTTCTGTGTTTCACCCAATCTGCTTCTTTTTTTTTTCTTTTTTCCAACTTTTATTAGATACTTTCTTCATTTACATTTCAAGTGTTATCCAGAAAGTTCCCTATATCCTCCCCCCTCCCGGCCCTGCTCCCCTACCCACCCGCTCCCACATCTTGGCCCTGGCGTTCCCCTGTACTGGGGCATATAAAGTCTGCATGACCAAGGGACCTCTCTTCCAATCTGCTTCTTATATAAACAGGACCGCCTGCTGGAGGTTGCCAAGCCTACAGTGGGCTGAGCCTAACACTAACTTTAGATAGGTGAGAAAAAAAGGATAGAGGGGAAAGCAGCAACATTATTGTTAGACTACTTCCTGCTGATTAGGGGCATTGAGTTCCTGGGGCAAGTTTGATCTTTGCCATCAGGATATCTAATTTCTTCTTGTCATTTCTTCTTTGTGCATAACTGCTTAACAAACCACAATCAACAGCAATCAACTGCAACCAACCAACCAACAACCACCAACAACTCAGCAGCCTGTCAGGAGTCCTAGCATTTATATGCCCTCTGAAGAGTCCCCAGAATTCTAAACGTCACACTCTAGTAGAAACTGTCTGCATCTGGCAAAATCATTCCCCTGCTAGAGCACAAGGCAAATCATAGTCAGTTGCTGTGTACAGTCTGAGGCAGCTCCATATCTCATGCCTGGGGAAAAAATATTCTTATAATATTTCTTTTTTTTTTTTTTTAAGAGACGAAAATTCTCACTACAGTGCTATTTTGCAAGTTGGTAAAAATAGAAAAAAATATCCAGTGGTTCTGTTTCAGTGCAAAACCTCAGTAAATGGGTTGCAGGAAAGACAGGGGCTACTGGTACAATTCCCAGAGTCAGAAGGCCCGCATCCCCACCTCTGGTGCTGGAAGGCAGGAGAATATGGAGGGACATTTAAGCTCAAGAAAAGAGTTTGACAAATCTGGATGTCTTGACATTTTAGACTTCTAAATTATAAAGGAATACACTTTTATGACTCATGCAGAATCAAGTGAAACTTTTCTGACATAATTATTTTGGAACATAATCCATAATGCAGACTTGCAGTGCAGTTGCAACATCGTCTGGGTAGTAGTTATCTGTGAACAGGGACTATCTTGTTGAATCTGCTGGAAGAATGACCTACAATACTCTCTACTCTCCACCCTCGACCATGGGAATCCTGCAAACATCCAGGAAGAAACGATCTGGGCAAAATACCTGAGATTGTTCAGTAAAGTAGAGTGTGAACATTTCATTATAGCAATGGTCCTTCTGTGGCAAATCAGCCTTTACAATGGCCCATCACTCAGAGAACGAGCCTCCTTGTCCCCTGTCAAGGAGAAGGTTCACAAAGCCAAAGCAAATGCTCTGGAAACTGACCACCAAATGAAGGCTAATGATGCTTTCCTTTCTTGGTCAAGAAAATGATCTTCAGAGCCAAGTGCAGCCAAGGCTCACACCTGTCATCCCAGCACTTACTTGGGAGGCCAAGGCAGGAAGGAGGTTGCAGTAAGGTCAAGGCAAGCTTGGGCTACATCCAGAGTTCCAGGCCAAACTCAGTGATCCAGGGCATCACTGTTACCCTGCCTCACACACAGTACACAGCAGCTCTTCAGGCTCAGTGCCCACAACAGCACTCAGCATACACACAAGCACATAGACACATATACACAGTTGCTTCTGGGAAAAGCAAAGCTGTCATTGAGCTTAGAAAAAAAGCCACTAACTCAGAGACCTAAGGGCAAATGCTGTGGTAGATATGAATAACATAGCACCACTAGACCCAAAGAGTCTATGTCTGATTGCATTTCTAATTTACTTTGATTTACTAGAACTAATTTGCAATAGTGACTGGCAATCTGCCCCTGGTAAGGGTGCTTCTAAATTTAAAATTCAATTTTAATTCATTTCAGCAAATGCTTATTGAGCCCTTCTAAGTGCCAGGCATTATGCAAGGGTCTGGGGACAGAGACTTGCCCAGGGAACATAGTGGTCCTCCTACAACTTAGCAAAAAGCAGATTACCTACTGACCAACATTCCTCATTTAGTGTCACCCACCAGACATTTTGTAGTGTTCCAACCAATGCCTTACACCTGGCTAGGTAGCTCAGGCTGTACACTAAGGCCCAAGGGCCATGGTGCATGTCCACTGCCAGCTACAGGGTTTGTAGAAAGATGCTATTTCTAAGCTAGCAAAGATGTCCTCTCACCTCCTATAATCGAATATGACCAACACAGCATCAAAGGCTCGGGGACAACCTGCTAATATACATTCTGTGACCAGGCAAGCTCTGCAGTTGATGTCATAGTGGGATATTGTTCCAAAGGTGCAGATCTGTAAGACCCTAGCAAGAACGTGACCTAAGCTTTATCCTTTTAATACATCTTTTTTTTTCCTGCTAAAATTTCTCTTTTTGTTGCTGGCAGACCCAAATTCTGACTGATATACATAGTTAGACTTCCATCCAATGAGAGTATGTTGTAATATCTGAAATCACATAGCTTTTGGGGGTGGGAGGGACTAGATTATATCTGTGTGGAAAGGACATAGAGTCCAATTAAGAAAGTCCTTTAGGGGCGGGAGGGATGGCTTATGGGTAAGAGCACTTGTGGCTCTTCCAGAGGACCCAGCCTTGATTCCTAAAACCCACATGGGTGATTCATATGGTGGCACACCTGCCACTCCAGTTCCCAATGGATCCCATGCCCTCATCTGGTCTCCACAGACATCAGACATGCACATGGCACACAGATCTACATGCAAGCACTCGCAGATACACACAAAATAAAGTAAAATAAATAAATAAATAAATAATAAATAAATAAATGGAAATAAAATAAAAGAAAGTCCTGTTAGCCGTTGGTGCTCAGCTGTAGGACAAATTCACATTGTTTCCACCAGCTTGCCAGAGAGAAAGAAAAGAAATTAAGTTTCATTTTTTTCTATCAACTATGAACAGATACACTGCATTGTATCACTCATTTGCATTCATATATGTTTCTTTGGAGGGGGGGCGGTAAGTAGCGTGAGGATGCTGTGCCGTGCTCCGTGGATGAGGGCTTATTCTGTTTGGGCTGTAACTGGAGACAGGTCATGGTGCTGCGAGCATCTGCATCCAAGCTTTCGGAATCTTTCCACTTCGGGAGGGGCGAGAACTCCCATCACGCACCGCGCCAACTATGCCTTGGGAGGGCTATTTTGCAGAGCTCTGTCCCCTCAGGGTGCACGTGTCCCTGCAGGTGCCTGCCGCCCAGCTTTGGTGGCCACAGTATCAACACATCCATCAGCAGCCTTTCATATTAAGTTACAGAACACATACCATGGGGCCCCATTTAGCTGGAGGACAAGGAAATGTTTTAAATTCTAGCGCTGCCCTGAGCCATACGAGACCAGTCACGTTGTGTAACCTTTCTTTACTATCTAGCCTTCTTCTGCACCCAGCTGCTGCAAGGTACAATATTATACTTCGCCCAGACTCCGGGGCACCTGTTGTAGGCAATTTGAAATAAAAAACAAGTTGGTGGGGAACTCGAGAAGGTACCCGGGAGCACATTTCATTCACTCCGAATACCCCTGCGGACTATTCCATTTCAGCGGATTCTGCAACCGTTCTTCTTTGTCATCCGTTGGCAAGGGGGGTGGGGGTGGGGGTGGGGGGGATGATCAGGGAAAGGGGCAGGCAATAACACATCTCTCTTTAGAGAGAACAAATCAGCACTCTGCTGGTCCAGGGGCTGCAAAGAGCCTTGCTCATTCTCCTCCGGTCCACTCTGCTTCTCTGCTGTGTGCTAATATTTCCTTTCTGCCTTTCAATTTGTCACAGCCGCCTTTCCCCCAAAGAGCTTTCATTTCCTCTTGTTTGTCCACCCTGCACTCCCTCCCTCCTTGCTTTCCATGAGACAACACCAACATTCCTGGAAGATTGCAGAACATTCACAAATTAATGGCAGGGGCCCAGCAAGGTCAGCCCTGGATGGCCCATACATAGAAAGGAGAGTCAGTATGTGCATCCTTGGAACCCTTGGGGCGTTCTGTCCTGGGCTCACCTGTGTGTTTTTCATCAGTGTGTACCCTTGGTCATGAGATTGCTTAGGGAGGTCAGCAATTTCTACTGGGAACAAAGAGAGATGCAGAGGGGCAAGAACGTGCAGTTCACCCCACGAGCTTCCCAGAATCATTTACCGAGATGCAGGCTGCTTTTTTATCTGTTGGTTTCTGTTCTTAAAAATGGTCGCCTGTATCTAAATCCTTCATCAGGCCACCGTTAGAAGCTGGAGAATGTAGGGCCTTGCTTGGCCCAGAGCACACAAAAGCAAGAGCAGAACACAACCTTTCCCAGGGAGTGGGGGGTGGGGCATGGAGCTGCTGTAGGAGAGAGAGAGAGAGAGAGAGAGAGAGAGAGAGAGAGAGAGAGAGAGAGCGCAAGAGAGAGAGACAGAGAGATAGAAAGAGCGCAAGAGAGAGAGAGACAGAGAGAGAGAGAGAGAGAGAGAGAGAGGAAGAGAGAGAGACAGAGAGGGTTTTGAGTTTGGTATACCTGGGTTCAAATCTTAGTAGCTGGACTTAACAGTTACTGTGTTTGGGTAGTTCACTCTGCTCCCAAGAGCTCCATAGAATGTGACTCCAACTTTCTTACAGGATGTAGTGTGGATGATGTGCATGAAAAGCCCACCGCAGTGTTAAGACTGTTAAGAGCCCCTCCATGGGGCCCTGCAGGTCCTTTCAATGCATAGATCACCTTTGGAGCTGCCACCAGACAGGCACGGTCAAACTTCAGTTGAGAAGTCAGCCCCTTCCTTCCTGTTCTCCCTCCCTTGTCTTCCTGCCTCTGCAGCTTTACAGAAGCAAGGCTCGATGATGCTGGCTGTGATTTCTAGTCTCCCTGAGGCACAAATGTCTGCTTCTCTTCAAATATTATAGTAACTGATGTCTTGTTCCTGACCCAAAGAACAGTCTCCCCTTATCTGAGGGGTATGCTTTCTACAACGCCCACTGGATCCTAAAACTGTAATCAACACCACACCAAACCAAATATGCTGTCTTCCCCTGTATATACGATCCCTATCATGGTGCCTAACTCATAAATGAGTCCTGGCAAGAGCCAGACAACAATAGCTCAGAATAAAAGAGTAACTGTAACAGAGTTTGGCACCATTTGATTGACTACCGCACTCACAATAGCTGTTTTGATAACTGAAAGAGCGACCACGTGACTAGCATGCAATGTGGCCCCCATGAGTGGCTCACATCCCGGGATGGGAATTATAACATCTCATCATGTACTGAATAGGCATGGTAGTGCATACACAGAATCCCAGCGCTCAGCAGCTGAGGCAGGAGGATCATGAGTTTGAGGCCATCCTGGAATACAGAGTAAGGAAGATCCTGTCTCAGAAACAAAGTATTTCATCACGTTCCTCCAAACAGTATGCAATTTAAAGCTTATGAATTGTTTATTTCTGTCATCTTCCATTTAGTACTTCTGATCTGTTGGTCGCTGGTACTTCAACTATGGACAGAAAACCTCAGAAAGGCAGGGACTACGCTGGGTGAATCCTGAGGTCAGCACTGAGCAGGCTTGCTCCCGGATATCCAAAGCGCCACTACTGCAGATGCCTGAAGTAATGTCTACCGATGGAAAGCAGGCAAAGACAAGGAGAAAAGGGAAAGGGTCCCCAGGCTCCACCTCCGCCTGCCTGGCCTCCATCGCAGCCCTCTCCCTGCAGGCGCTGTGTGGACACCCCTCCTTGATCTGGTTAGTGATTCCCTTCGGCTGGGGCCTTGCTCTGCTCGCAGCTTTCTCTCTTTGCTGAGGAGCTCCGTCTCCTCCCCATCATCTGAACTCTTGCTGGCTCTCTCCCCATTGCCGCTGTCAGCCGATCTATTCCACAGAACTTCAAGCACTGGAGGAAGGAGAAAGGGCAGACGAGAGGGCAGCTAGATGTGGCGCAGCGCAGGCAGAGAGGCACCCCCTGCGTTAAACGCTGGCACCGGGGCTGGAATAGCTCCAAGGAGAACCAAGCCACACACAGAAAAGATGAATTTCTCATCTTTTTCTGCCCGCGCCTCTGGAAGCTTTGTTATACCCAAATGTCTGGTAAACAGAACCTCTTGACGTGACTTACAGGGTTAGCCTGGAAACTGAAACCTGCAAAAATAGCTCTAAAGCCACCGAGAAACATTGCTCTTGAGGTAGTCTATGTTGAAAGTTTCCATTGAAAAAGGATGTCTCTTTTCTTCTCCTATTTCTTTTTATTTACATAGAGTCAAAGCACAGTAAGTCGCCCCATAAGATGAGATTTGGCATATAGACACTCTTGTAAAACTGTCACTGCACTCAGCTTCTGAGCGTGTGTCACACACACACACACACACACACACACACACACACACACACACACACACACACGCGCGCGCGCGCGGACACTCCTCTTTCTGCTTGGTTCTTCCTGCCCAGCAGCCTAGGCGATCCCTCACTTCCTCAGTTTGCTTTTGTTTAGTCAATAGAGTGGCCTTTTTTTTTTTCTATTGTTGGGTTAAAAACAAAACAAAACCATAAAAAATATTTAAAACGTCACTTTTTAAAAAAACTTGTTTATTTTTAAACATTGGTCGCATCTTTTTTTTTTTTTTCTGTGAATGAGATGTTGGGTGTCCTCTTTCGTTCCTGTATTCCTTTTTATGTGTTTTACTTGTGTGGCAAAGAAGTTGATTTCCTGTGATCACCTGGATTAGACACAGCTAATATAATTTGGATTTCCAGAGCATAGAGCAATTGGGGTTTAGAGGGCATGTAAAGGCGTTTGTGTGAGAGGCTAGAGCTTGTGTTGACCTAGTCATCTTGGAAAGAATGCTTCTGGGGGTGGGGCAGGGGAAAGGTAATTCTATCAGAGTGTTTCCTGGGTAGTGTCTTCAATCCCCAATGTTCGTGAACTTCACGGATTTTCATTTGAACCTCCTCTACTGATCACTGGGTCCCCATGAATGTTTTACCAAAACATCAGAATTCATTTTACATAGGACACAATGTAAGGAATAAATCTGAGCGGTCAAGAAAGCAATCGGAGAGTCCAACTGTCTTCTGGGCTCACCCTAGTCCGCCCCCCTCACTATGCATTTCTCTTGATTTTCTTCATTTAACCATTAACATCTTATTCAAACTCCACCCACCTAGATGGAGCTCTCTCCTCAATGGGGATGCTCCCCTCTGGATCCATTGGCTGGCTTTAGTCCTCTTTCTAGCAGACAGAAACCGTCAGGTCAAGTTCCAGGAGAAGCCTGGTTATTTATGACAGGCCTGCTTTATTGATAAGTGAACTGCCAGGTTGAACCGGAGCAGCGAGAGAAAGCGGGCTAGGCAAGGATAAGGGCAGGTGAGCTTGGAAAATTCAAGAACAGAGGGCATGTGGAAGGGGTGGAAGAAGAGGTTAGTTAGAGGCAACTTGGCTGGACACAGGGAGCCTCCTTACTCAAATCAGAATACCATGACAGAAAGTAGCCTGCCAAGGGACAATCACACAAGGTAGACACACCTAGAAAGCTCTTCAGATCTGTCATTTGATTTAACTAGAAACCAAGTCCTGTTCCTTGCCCCTCTTGGCCTCTCTCCTGTTCTGTCCACTCTTCTATCCCAACTGCTCTGGATTAACCCCGTCACCTGTCCATCAACTGTGGTTTAGCAAAACAATTACAATGGTGCTGATCTGTTCGTTTCTCTTCAGGACAAAGTCCAAGTCTTAAACTTGAACCCCAGAGGTAACCTGACACCCACCCACATCTACAGCCTGATCTTCAGCACAGATAAACTGCCACAGATCCCTGAAAGCAAGCAAGAGTATCCAAGTCACTTTTTGAAGAACTAAATCCCTACACCCTACCAGTGGCCAGGCTCACGCCATTTTGTAAAGCTCCTCCATTTTGGTTGAACTGTGGCAACTCTAGAAAGTGAAGAAAAATGGTTTGTGGAACTAAAGTGAATTTGTATCTCTAGATTTTTGCCTCCCCTGAAATGTGACTCCCAGTAAGGCCAGCAAGGAGAGAGGCTCAACCATACCTGACAGCCTTCATCCCACCATCCCATGGTCACTCCTAGCAACACACAACCATGGGTCAAAAATAAACAAACTTCTCAAACTGAAGCCCCTCCTTTCTCTGAAACCTCAAAGGAATGGCCCCTCATTTTGTCACATTGGCCTGAGCTCTCCTCAGAGTCCACCCCACTCTGCTGTTCTGTCCGTCTGAGGCATTAATAACTTGCCTAAGACATTTTTCACCCAAAAGGACAGACAACCCACCTAAGTGTCCATCTTGAACCCCAACCTGGAAACCTTTCACCCAGTGCAGGAGATTCCAGGTCAGGGAGTCCAGGATGACATCTATGACTGTTTTTCTAAAGATATTTCCCAGATGACTTAGGAGCAATGAGATTTTGCAGCCCAAGACAATCTTGTAGTTTGAGGAGTATATGGGTTTGTGTACACAAAAGCAAGCCTTCATGCTTAGCCTTAGCCCAAATCGCCTTCATTCTGCCCTGACCGGAGACTAGAAATGCTGAGGGTGAGGTATGGAGACACGGGGGATGGGACAAGGGTTCTGTTTCCTACCATCTTTCTTTTCTCTGTTCCCACCACCTAAGAGAGCCCCGTGGTCTAGAAGCTGCAGTGCAGACATGATTGACACGAAGGGGCACCTGGAGCTCAGAGGTGAGCCTCTGGACTAAGCGCTCCACAGGCCGTTCCTCAGATTCTCCCATAAGCCTTATAAAATACCCTAGACTAGCAGCCTGAAGGTAACCCATCTACCGGGACCTGCTCCTGCCTGCTTTCTTTCTCCTGCTTACAATCCTGCAATCCTCTCCTTTCTTAACTCCCCCCTTGTGTTGTCTCTGAAGCTCATTCTTCTAATTCTCAAGAATCCAGAAGCTACTTACTTTGGGCACTGGTGGCTGCTGACAGGCCCAGCTCCTTAGCTCTCCAAGATGTGCACGCTTGAGGCAAGAAAACTCTGTCATTCTCAAAGACTCCCCGGCACACTCTCTAGCTGTTTCATCTACCCATGGGGCCAGCAGCAAAGCAGCAATTATTCTGTAAAGATTTAGTTTTTGTGCTGATGTATATGCACACGGGGACTGTATGCACACATGTCTCAGGTGCCTGTGTAAGAGAGAAAATAATGTCAGGACCCCTGGAGTCAAGTTAGAGGTCATTATGAGCTGCCCAATATATTTGCTAGGAACTGGACTTCTCTGGAAGTGCTCTGAGCCATCACGCCAGCACTCCAACTATATTTATTTATTTATTTATTTATTTATTTATTTATTTATTTAAAGAAGCAAAATGGTCACTGGGCATAGTAGTGCATGCCTTTAGTCCCAGCACTCAAGAGGCAGAGACAGGCAGATATACATGAGTTTGAGGCCAGCCTAGTCTACAGAATGAATTCCAGGTCAGCCAGCCTACATAGAGAAGCCCTGTCTCAAACAAACAAACAAACAAACAAACAAACAAGCAAACAGAAGCAAAATGGTTTCGTTGATTCATATAAGGAACCCAAATTCTAATAACTGATGAGTGTGGCGTGGCAGTCTTTCTCCCTGTGTTCCTTTTGGCAGAGCAGGGGATTTAAGGTGGTTCTCTACCTGAGTGTAGGAACATATGGACTGCAGAACGTGAAACATCTAGAGACCCTTCCTTGCCAAAGAACATCTAGGAAAATCCCATTGCTGTTAAAAAGAAATACTTTTGGTTTCTCTCACTGGCTGTTTCCAGGCATTTACAGGATACTGGGAATTGTGGTGGCCATCTTGCCATCTTGTCAGTAATGCAAAAGTCAAAAGTCAAGAAAGGTGAACTAGGAATTGTGAGAGGATATTGCTGAATCAGCAAATTTACCAGCTCTGATATACATGAGTAAATCCCTGGCTCTGCCAAGAGGAATACAAGGAGAAAGACTGCCACGCCACACTTATCAGTTACTAAAATTTGGATTCCTTGTATGAAGCAACAAAACCATTTTGCTTCTGTTTGTTTGTTTGTTTGTTTGTTTGTTTGTTTGAGACAGGGCTTCTCTGTGTAGGCTGGCTGTCCTGGAATTTACTCTGTAGACTTGGCTGGCCTCAAACTCATGTATATCTGCCTGTCTCTGCCTCCTGAGTGCTGGGACTAAAGACATGTACTTCTATGCCCAGTGACCATTTTGCTTCTTAAAATTAAAAAAATAAATAAATAAATCTGATCATTTCCTTTCATGATCCATGACAAACTCTTCTTCAGCCATTTTGAGACGGGCTTCCTAAATTTTGAAGCCGTAAGCATTCTTATGTAGTGACACACAAGATGGACTAACACTGACAAATTATTTTAAATACTTATTTTTGTAGGCTTTAATTTGTAACTTTCATTTATGAGGCACCAAAGGCAGTAATAATAGAGAATCACTGAGACCCACGATTTGAAATGGGGATTTAGATGTAAATCAAAGTTGTATCAGTGTAAGCATCCAATTTAGTTTATATTTAGATATGATACGGAGGGAAGTCTCATTCCCACAGATGACTAACGACAAATGTAATAGTTTAACGCTTTTTCATTTTTTGCTTTTCAATCCTAAGATAATTTTCCCTTACTAGTGATAGCAGGGACAACTTTATTCCAGTGTTCAGGCTCACACACACAAAACTAGAGTGATAACTAAAGCCAATGCACTGATTGTTAAATATATATTATTCAATTACATTTAGTAACATACAGCATTTTAAATCAAGGATTCTCAAACCCAAAAGATCTTCATAGTCTCTTACGTTCCTCAGAACACACTTTTAAAACCTCTGCCTTAAGTATGATTAACTTACATTAATTTCATCCAATTAATTTAAAATCCACATTTAAAAAAATGTGACAAACAAAATTCTTTTTCTCCCGCTGTGACTCTAATTCCCAAGAGCTCAAATCCAGATTTTTATATGATATCAATTGAATCTGGCAATAAGAACAATACTTCCTTACCCAAAGCAGTGCTCCCTGGTCTGAAGGAATGATTTCCAAGATCTGCCAAGGCAGAAATTGCGGGTAATGCTGAACCCTACGTATACTGTGCATTTTCCTCTGTGTGCACACCTGTTTCAAAGTTCAATTTGCAAATTAATCACAGTAAGAGACCAGCAATGATAACTAGTGATAAAGCAGATAGTATGCTGTAGATCCTGTGTGCATGAGTCTCTCTCTTGAAAGAATTAAGGTGAGCAGAAGGATGAGAAGCCAGCTCCTGTCACAAGCTACCTGAGATGCTTAGCTTATATGAGAAAACATTTGTGTGCCTTACACTTGGGAGGGGGGTTGGTTATGGCTGTGTTCATTTGAGTGTGGCAGTACTTTATGGCAAGAGCACATAGGGGCCAAACCACTCATCTGATGGCCGAGAGGCAAAAGATGAAGGGACCCAGAATGTCATAATGTCCTCCAACGACACACCCCTACCTAGTGAAGATCTTCCATTAAATCCAACTTATTAGGGGTTCCATTGCTTCTCAGTGCTTCTAGCTGGATATCAAGCCTTTTGCTGTCAACTCAGTTTTCTGTCAACTTGACACAAGCTAGAGTCATTGGAGAAGAGGGAGTCTCAACTGAGAAGATGTTTCCATAACATTGGCCTTACAGGCAAGTCTGTGGGAGGTCCCTACCCATGGTGGGTGGTGAGACCTCTAGGCTGGTGGTCCTGGTTGCTATAAGAAAGCAGGCTGAGCAAACCATGATGAACAGTCCTTTAAGCATTAAGCGATAGCAGAAGAATTAGAATCATATTGAAAAAGAGAGTTGAGATAAAGGCACTTGCCCAGCAGTCACCGTGTGCCGGCTCTGCATGCAGCATCATGGTACACCTAGGCATGTGGAGCAAAGTCCACTAGGAAAGTCATCATTTTCTGATACTCTTTGTGATCTATAATGGGAAATTTTGGTTTCTTTAAAAACACAGAAATGTTATAGGAATATGTTTTTGTTTTGACCCCAGGTATGGGAGATGGGGCTACTTTAGTTTGTTCACAGCAGCTGAATGTGATTTGCCTCATGCTCTAGCAGGGTTCTGATTTTGCCAGTTGCAGATAGTTTCTGCAAGCATATGATGTTTGGGATTCTGGGGACTCTTGAAAGGGGTATATACATGCTAGAACCCTGGAAAGGGTATGGCCTCTGCTGCTGGTGGCTGCTGGTTGCTGTATAGCAGTTTGTCAAGTGGTCTTACATAAAGAAACTAGAAAAAGAAATTGGATATCCTGACTGTGAAGATCAAAGTTGCCTCGGAGGATCTCAACATCTCCTTTCCCCTTCAGCCTTCTTTCTTTCCTACCTGGTATTGGAAAATTAAAAGGATGAAACAGGGGTGGAGAATGGTAGAAACAGGAACGCAGAAAGTAGTCAAAAAGGTCCCACTACAGTGACAATTTTTAAATAGGTTCACAAATTCTTTGCTTGCCTCTCCTTTTAAAAGGTAGGATCTGCTTCTCTTCTTAATACTTGGGCTGCATCCAGTGACTTGCTTCTATAGAAATGAACGAGGCGGGTGCTACTGTGACAGAGTGACACTACAAAGACATTGGGACTCAGAACAGCAAGAGCAGCGTGACTTCCTTCTCTCGTTCTCTTCCACAATCTCCTCCAGGAAAGCCAGCTGCTGTGTCATGAACAGCATGCCTGCGAAAGGGAGGAACCAAATCTTCCTGGCAACAGCTAAGGTACATAATCTGTTTTGGAAATGTACACTCCAAGTCCTCTGTCACAGAGTCTTCTCATGTCTTCAATCTGGAAAGCAAAAAGTTAGGTCCAGAAGGGATTGGCCAAAGGGTCTCCCTAGACAGAATGTAAATAACAGTCATTAATGCTGGTTGACTCCAGTTAGGTCATAGAAAGTTGAGTGGCAGTCTCTCCAGCTGGACCAGCTTAAGGCTCCCAAAACAGGACATAAAGAAAAATATGTCATACTAGCTGACTCTCTAGCTTGTAGGCTGGATCAGGTATGGGGAGCATGCACAGAATGCTTTTTCCCCTTTCCCCTTTCATAAACTTTTAAACGTGATGAGTACTTGAACTCTATACATATTCTTGCATTTTATGTATCTGCTTACTTACAACAGATTGAATTCTGGGTAAAATATTCTTCTAAAAAAAAAAAAACAGTGTCCTTTTTCCCAAAGTACCCTCCCTGGGGAGGTAGGGAGGGAGATAACAGGGTGAGGAAATACATGTCCAATGCCTGCTAGGATCAAGGGCATTGCTGCTTGCTTCCTGAAGGCTCTAATTTATCTCTTGACTACTGTGTCTGTTGCTATGGACTGTTTGATTTCTTCTCTTTCAGGAGCCAAGGCTGCTGCTGGGCTGGGAACCAGAAAAAACTCAAGGTCTCCCAGTAATACAACTAGATAGGCTCTGATTCAGAACCTCCCTACAAGGCAGCTCCCACAGACTCTGAAATAGTAAATAGATACTGGTTAAGTTACTAAGTAGGGGGTCATTTGTCATGTCGTGATAGATAACTAATCACCCAGGCTCTCAGATACTTCCAGACCACAAGTGAAGGACTGGGAGGAACCAAAGCCCTTCCCGAGAATCCACATGTGAGCTGCAGGACACACTATGTTTTACTGTGGGCTCACACCTCACTTCATAAAAACAGGTGGACTAGGCTTACACCAGTCTATTGCACTCAAAATAAATGTGGTGTGGATATGAGAAGCTCAAAATGGATCTACACAAGGATCTTTAAGAGATATGCCACCAGAGTCTCTCCCCCATTCCACTTTAATAGTTCTGGAAGTGCTCTGAGCATTGAGACTTTTAAAATCTCTCAGGTATGCCTCCTACTGCCTAAAGTAAGGACCTGAGATATCACCAGGCCGGCCCACCACTGCTTCCCCTCAGTCAAAAGTGTTCCTTCCCTCACGCAGACTACCCAACAGGGCTGAGATAGAACCTGGCAAGTTCTCATTAGAGAGGTCCATAAGGGATGAAAACACCTGTCCCTTTCTTAAGTAGCACATGGTTTCTGTAACAAAGTAAGAACAGAGGCAAAGAAGAAAGCAGAAAAGGAAGGAGCCAATTGGAAGTCCCCAGTAGTCCTCTCAGCACTGGTCAGTCTCCAGTAATCTGCAGATGTTTAGTGTGCAAAAGGACATCTACTGTTCAAGAACTAGTTTAATTAGAATATCAGCTTTGGGTGTTGATGGTAGGGGCGTGTTCCTTCTTCTTGATGTCTGACCCCTGGGGTTAGGAGACGAGGGAAAGGAGGGGCCACAAAAGCAAGAGTGCTTCCCACGAGCAGCACCATCCCCAGACAACCACTACCCCCTCTCTAAGAGCTTGTGTGCTAAGCTCCGGAAACCAATGGAGAGAAACAAGAGCTCCAGTGGAGAAGTCTCCAAGAAGTGATGTAACCAAGCAGGTTTACTCAAGAACTATGGAAGCCAGTACTGTGACCAGCAAGGGTCCAGCTTCTTGGGTTTAAATCCCTGTTCTTCTGGTGTAGATGCTCCACCTCCATTTCTTCACTTTTATTATAGGATAATAATCACAGACTGGAGGAAAGTCAAAGATCAGTTTTTTCACCACTGTAATGAGTGAGGACAACGTAAGCATAGATGGTGGTACGTGGAGCCTATGCATCCTCAATGGAGAGCCATGGCGCGCACCTAGAGAGAACCCGTGGAGAGCATAGACCCATGCTTGACCACCTCACCACTTGTCAGAAGCCAAAAAGCTGTAGATGTTTCAAGGCTTGGCTAGAGTCCTCCTCCTTTGTGTGACTGAAGACAGTGGTGAGCGTATAGAACACTCAGGGTAACGTGTCTCACAAGGTCTTGCTGTTGTGGTGGTACCTCGAATACCAGCCACAAAGAGGTGGTCAGATCCGGATGGGATTCTTCCACTCAGCTGCTGACTCATGCTGCTGAGATGGATTGTTGCCTAGACCTCCAGATCTCATTACTCAGATGTAGACAGGAACGTTCTGGTTTTAGGAAGAGCCACTAAAAATACAGTTCAGAAGGCACATCACCATGGGAAGTCTCCTCCATCACTGTCAAAAGGCCTCTGGATTCCAGGAGGACAATGACCTTCTCTGAACTTCAAATTCCCAGCAAATGTCACATGAGCAGCCCATGGGCCATCAGGGCTATAGCAACCTCTGAGAGTCTTCTCCAAAAAAAAACAAAACAAAAAAAAAAAACAAAAAAAAAAAACAAAAAAAAAACAAGCTCTCTTCTCATCATCTCTACCCAAGAAGGTGAGAGGTCCTTAAGTGATGTGTGTCTCTGTTGGATGCTAGGAAAGGACACAGAAGGCTCTGAGGAAGCTGTGTGGATTACAGGTGATCACACGAGCAGGCAGACGGAGGTGTGCCTCAACTCAGCCTCCATCACTAGAAACTGATCCTCCATGACCTGTGCACATCTGGCCCCGCCCCATCCAGGCAGAGCTGTCGGGGCAGATCCACAGAAAACGTGCCTTGGCCTGAGATCTCCAGGTCTTCTTCCTACCTACCTAGATGTCTACACTCCTTTCTTAAAGACTCTTCCCCAAGTGTCACCTTCTCTTTGAGGTTTCTGGCCCTTTCTGGCACCCAAACTCTTTCTCTGCCACTTGTTAGTATATCACTTCACAAGCACTGGACATTTTTCTGTAGGTGTCTGTCTTGCCACGTTACTACATAGTCTAGGAAATGAACTTCATCCATCTTGATTCATTGTGTGTTTTGCACAGTGCCTGGCACATAGTAGTCACTTCAAAATCCTGGGGTGTAGGGTATCTCATACACAAATCCCAAAGAGGTTATGACCCATAGGTTGAGAACAGCCCCAAAGATTTTTTTCTGCCTTTTCTCTGTTCCACCAGGGCCCCACTCTCTAGAACCTAAGCCTCTGATGGACTAGCCACACCAAAACCACAGCATGTGACACTTCTGCAATGATCCCCCTCCTCCTGGGCCCAGAGGGCAAGTGATTCTACTGACTGTGAGAAGCAGGAAATCACCTCTCCCAGGTCAAGAGAAGGCTTCACTCTGGGTTCCAGTTCTAAACTTCAAGGCCATGTTTCACAACTCCTGAACATGATTCAGATGCCTCGTGTGTTGGGAGAGTCCAGGCAAGGCTCTGGAGAAAAGGGAGAAGGGGTGGCAGGAAGGCAGGAAGAAGAGGGAGCACCTCGGTGAACACTGTCTGCATTTACGGCCACGCACATCTCCCGTTAGCCACACACAGGGTGATGCACGCTTACTGGTACTGACTTCTCTTTTTGCCTATTTTTTAATTATTATTTTTTCCTATTTGTCTTCATTTTCTTCTTATTTTATTTTTCCTTTTGATAATGAAAGGTGTCTGTCCTAGGAGAGGAAAGGGTGTCCTTAATTTAATTCTCTAAAATCCCATTTAATGCATGGTTATTCAAAGTTAATTTTACTCAAATAAGAGACTCTAGTAAGGCCTAGGTTAATCAACAAGGAAGATGTGGTTTATTAAATCACATGGTGTTTTTTTTTTTCTTCAGTACAGAAAGATGTTCTTTGCAAGGCAGTATAGACAAGAATTCCAAAAGCTTATGGTAGTTTAACCAAGAGTTCAAACAAGTCCCAAGTGAAATAAATGGCTTGTTGGTATCTGAAAGAAAAGAAGAGGGAAGAAGAAGAGGAAGAAGAGGGGGAGGAAAAAGAGAAGGAAGAGAAGAAGTAAAGGAAACCTGGCATTGCCAAGAGACAGTTGTTCAATCTAACAAAGCAACGATCTGTGCAAACTCTAATTATTGTATTTGCAAAACAATGCGTGTATAATTTGTGGACTCTCCCCCCCACCCTTTCTAACACAATAAAGGATTCATCTTATTAAAAAAAAAAAAAAAAAAACCTTTTGTGTTTTCTTTAGAAAATTTAGGACCAAAACGATAACGCGTCTCGAGCTCTGCAAACCAAAGAATGGGTCTCTGGGAGATTTATCTGGAATCAAAAGCACTTGTCATTCTATATTGATCATCTCTGCTATTCATTATCATATCCGGCCGTCATTTATATGCAGATGACACCGTCACTTACGGCAGTAGATTATGCTGGGAGAAAGCTTAATATCGTCTTCAAGCTGATTTAAATGAGCTTTAAGATCATCTGGCACAATCTAAATTACTCTTAAATATTAATGAAACAAAGATCATGTTATCTGGCTCAAAACAAAAGTTGGGGAAACTGCAAAGCTGGCAGGCAGCATGACCTGGAGAGAGCACACGCGCCTCAGATTCCCCCAGACTCGGGATCTGTCCTATTTTCACCTGTGACAGATAGCGCACTTGATTGACACCGAAGGATAGAAAAATCTCAACTTCTTATTCAAGCACACATAGTTCTTTTCTTTCTTTCAAAGAAAAACTGTTTTCCTATCTCTGCAAAGCTGCAATTATGTGCCTTGGGTTCTGCTGGTTTTATTTATCTGGATGCCGCTCGACATTTGTTAGGCGAGTTAAAGACGTTTATCCTCTCTATCTGGACAGATTCGCCTTGAATTATACATCTCATAAACATTACCGTCTGTCGTCTTTTAAACAATTGGCTAAAAATTAGAAGACTCAACACTGTGTTGGCAATAATAGCTCCTTCCCACCCGAGCACTTAACTCTTTCCTGCAGTCACCCGCATTTTCTCAGCAAAATTTACTGAATGGGGAAGGGGAAAAAAATGCTGCTGTGAGAAGCGCTCCTTTGACAACCAAGTACATGTGCTGTGTGAGCGTGCGAGCATGCATATGTGTAAAACTGTGTGCATATGTGTGTACTTCAGTGAGGAATTGTCCCCCACTATGCAGATGACCTTTTACTCCCAAATAATCTCATTAGTCAATGAGAACGCCCTCACTGTGGGCCAGGAGAAGGATGGATTTGTAGGCGAGAGGAGCATGTGCCATTTCCCTGGTCAGCTTCTACTAAAAACTGACGCAGGATCATAGAGTCAGCTTCCGGCTCCCTGGGAGGCTGAGCGCCCTAGAGAGGCAGCTCCAGTGAGTCATGAAATGGAGAATTCCTGAGACAAGAGCTGGAAGGAAGAACATTATGGTAGACACCATTATAGCTGCTGTTCTTGGTATTCCTTTCCTGTATCTTCCTGACTCACAAAGTGTTGACTTGAGCTATGTTCATGAAGTTGTCAGGGATTATCAGGGACCAAGAGAGGGCATCAGGTCTTGGATAAGATGAGTGCTTGTGTCCCAGCTCTCCTGTTTACTCTGCAAACTGTCTCTCACGCAGAATGTTTCCTTCTGGCCTTCTGGGAGAAGTTAGATAAAGCAGAGAAGGTCTAAGTGTGTGCGGTAGGTGGCTTGTTTGAAAGATGGCGGCAAAACAGAGCAAAGAGGAGTGCATGCCTCAATAGACCTCGCCTCTTATTAGGGAAGAGAGGAGGAAGAAAAGTTACAGCTAAGCTTGAGGAAGCAGCAGAAATGATACAGGCATGACAGCCTGAGCAGCTCCACATGTGCTAAAACGATCTGTAAAGCATGCTCATTCACAAGCAAAGCAGTGTGTGTGTGTGTGTGTGTGTCTGTCTGTCTGTCTGTCTGTCTGTCTGTCTGTCTGTCTATATGTGTCTGTGTGTCTGTGTCTGTGTCTGTGTGTGACTGTTCTTAATCCTTTCCTCCAAGGCTCCGCTCGAAGCCTCTGTTTTCTCTGACACTTCTAATTCTCTCAAGAAAATTTTTCTCACTCCCTGCTCGGCATTCTCGTAGCCCTTTCATTCACACCTCTGCTATAGCCTTATGTTTTCCATGTGTTAGAATTGCATACATGTTGGAATCCCTGCTGGTCTGATTCTGCTGCTGTCTACTTAACACCCCCCCACCCCAGTACTCCCTTCTTCTTGGCAGCACAAACCAACTTGGTTCAGCATCAGCTCTCATGCTTCGGGAGAGCTCAGCCTTCACATATCAAAGGGTGAGCCTCACTTGCCTTGTGTGTGTGCCTTGCATTCAAGCATAAATGCTTCCATGAGACAGAACGTATGTGGGGGAAGGGGTAGTGGGGCTTCTAAGAAGTGTTTAATGTGTTGACTATGAATGCCTAGGGCTAGAACAGGTCAAAATTAAGGAAGAAAAAGAAAGCACTATACACATAGAACACATCTGAATCCTCCAGGGTGGCACTGGACTGACCCAGCCCACACATCTCTGGATGTGCTCATAGGGATTGGGTCTTCTGGGGCTCTCAGTCCAAAGTATGCTGATATTTCCCTAAACCTGTATTTTCAAATCTAGTGACAGCATGGGGCTGTTCAGATGATAATCAATTTTGATTTTATCATAGCACTTATAATTCAAAGTTTATGTGTTTCCAGTGTGTCACCCTTTCCCACAGACTGAGTATTCCACAGCCCCTGTGGTAAGCCTCTACAATACAGAATTGTGGAAAAGCTCAGGCCCTCAACAAGTGGACTGGTCAGCAGTGCCTCCAACTGCAAAAGTCCTCGATGACAGAACCAGATTGCGTGCTTCCATCTCTATGTCTGGTTCTTAGCAAATCAGCAGGACAATCAATCAATCAATCAATCAATATGAAATGAAATGAAGAAGCTCTTTTTGTAAGAACATGGCCCTCCTGGGTTGTGTCTACCTTTGAACAAGTAGAATGCACCTCTCCACTGCAGTGATTCGTGAGTTCAGGCTCATGACAATGACAATTTCTGTGCTCACAGATACTCCTTGGCCATCCCCTCCATCCCCCTGTTGTACTCACCTTCACATAGTTCCATTTTTCTTTCTACCACGTCCAAGAATCTGACTTTTTCCAGTCTTTCTCCAGGCCTTCACCTGCCTCACCTCCCCACCTCTGAAAGTAACTGACATACACAAAAGGCCATTTGAGCCAACATCTGCTCTGTTTTTCAGGTCAGTGTGGGCCTTTTTATATGAACAGAGGCCCACATACATATGGACTTTAGAATGACATTCCAGCTTTGCCTGATATAACCAGAAGCTCACAGGGGAATGCTCCTCACAGGAACCTGGTGTTTGTCCTTTAGCCAAACATGCTTCATCAAGCCAAGACCCAAGCAATGCTACCTCCTAGGGCAAGAGTATGAGCTTGGACCAGCCTCCTTACAACTCCCAGGGTGAGAGTGTGAGCTTGGACCAGCCTCCTCACACCTCCCAGAGTGAGAGTGTGAGCTTGGACCAGCCTCCTCACACCTCCCAGGGTGAGAGTGTGAACTTAGACCAGCTTACTGTACTGAGGGAAAGGTCAGAGTCCAGGCAAACTTCTGCAGAAATCCCAGCCATTCCTCCAGAGCTCCAAGCAGGGACTTGGGCCATGCTTGTGTGCTAAACTGACAATGTCAGCAGGTGAGCTCTCTCTGTCCTCCTGTCTCATGTCTCTGGAGGGACACTCTGCTTCACTCCACGGCAGAAATACACCTTCCTGAGGAAGCCATAAACTGGGGTTTCTACTGTTTTCTTCATCCTGTACCTTTTTCTAATGAGGTGCCTGCACACTTTAAACAACAACTGTCTTTAGAGATTTGACTGTCACAGCTGCTGAAAAATCTCCAACCATGGGACATCCCAACACAGCAGGCTGAGACACACACACACACACACACACACACACACACACACACACACACCACACAAGCACACACACACAAACCATGGAGATTTTTCCCAGCCTTTTAAACAGCTTTCTGGAGATCTCTTCCCCAACAGAATGCTCAAATCTTGTCCTAACCTTTGCACTAAATTCCCCAACTCTAATTATACCCACACTTCTCATATATGCATGAGTGGCTTGAATAATGGGTTGAAGCATCCCAAACAGGTTGAGGTTTAGATTTCCACTTGGGGGGGGGATTCTAGTATCATATTTGGGCCCCATGGTCATCCAGAGATTGAGGATATATTGTTCTCTCTGGGGAGTTCATGACAACTCTATGAAAGAGGCCTGGGGTAGAGGGCTAGTATTGCTCACATCGGGACTGCACAACTATGTGTGCATCAGAGCCCTAACTCTGCTTCAACTAAAGGTTGAAGAGATGCATCATTTAAAAAAATCAGAAACTGTCCAAGAATCAGTTTCACTTGTCCTTCCTGGAGCATGGATTATATGAGCTAGATCTTATGAGTGTAGACTTTAAGCTGCAAAATGTCATATGTGGAGAAAGATTTTAATTCAGAGAAGGCAGGAATAAAGCACTCTTTGTGAAAACAGCTAAGTGAGACCAGATGATTCACTCACTGTCAGCCCAGCCTTCTGTGGAGATGGCCTGGCCACTGAGGATGGGGCTGGTCTACAAGGTCCAACAGAAGCAAGGCCCACACAGCCACCTCAAATACCAGAAAGGAGCTGTGAATCTCAGCCCCAATCAGACATCTGGGGCCCCATAGACCCTAGGCTTGTTCACTATCCAAGGGCATGGAATGGCCTGGCATTCTTATCTTCCATTTCCTCACTTCTTACAATTTAAATATGATAACAGAATCTCTCTGAAAGCTACTGCATAGATTCGAAGGGACAGTTTATGTGTGCTATTTAGCATAATTCCTGACATCATCCCAAGTGATCAATAAATTAAGACAAAGCTCTTCCAAAATATGTCAGAGCCAGAGAGATGGATTTGTGGCTAAATACATTTGCTATGCAAACCTGGTGGTCTGTGTTCAATTCCCAGAACCAATGGAATGGTGGGAGAAAACTGATTTAACAAAGTATTCCTCTCACCTTCTTACAAGTGTTATGGAATGTTCTCTCTCTCTCTCTCTCTCTCTCTCTCTCTCTCTCTCTCTCTCTCTGTCTTTGTCTCTCTCCGTCTCTCTCTCTCACACACACACACATACACAGATAAATAAAAATAAAGGATGATAATAAATAAATAAAATTTAAGTATACTCGTGTCAGATTACATCATTTGTCTTTGCAAAACCAAACTTTGGCTCCTGATACTTCTCATAGCCTCAGACGTTACTATGCCCATAGCACCTTCCTCGACCCGGAACCTTCCATTATCTCTCTGCTGTACCTTCAGGTGCTCAGTTTCGGGCATGTTGGCTTCTTTACTATTCCTTGCACACCCAAAGGCCTTCGCAAAGGACGACATATCTGCCCAGAACACTCTTGCCTGTTCTAAATTTCTGATGAGATCACTACCTTTTTTCCTTGAAGTCATTTAAATGAACTCATCTCCAAGAGGTCTTTCCTGACCTCCTTCTTTAAGTGTGCAGCCTGCCCCTCCAGGTGCTGTCATCTCTGTCTGCTCTGTTGATTTCTCTTGCATTCTCCTTCCTGTATACCAATCAATCTACTCGTTAGTCATACTCACTGTTCTCTCCCACTAGATTACCAGCCCCATGAGAACAGAGACTCTGCTGTACCACCCATAAATCCTCTGCACCAGAACTCACAGCACCCAAAACATTTCCATCACTCAATAAGCAACTGTTGTTATAATTATTTGCAAATATATATATCACTCAAATAGCCCACTTTGGTTTTCTGTGGGTTCCCCATTCTTTGTACCTTTATAAACTTGTATTTTGTTCTTCTTATTCTTAGACAGTGTTGATGCTCAAACCCAGGGCTTTTGTGCATTCAAGGCAAGTTCTTTACCACGGAACTACACTCCCGGCCCTAAACTTGCAACGCTTTTATTTTAAGCAAGGAGGTGGTGTTTGTTAGTATAACAATGTCTCAGGGTTTCCACTGCTATGAAGAGACACCATGACCAAGGCAACTCTTATAAAGGACAACATTTAATTAGGGCTGGCTTACAGTTTCAGAGGTTCAGTCCATCATTATCATGATGAGAAACATGGCAGCATCCAGGCAGGTATGCTGCTGGAAGAGCTCAGAGTTCTACATCTTGTTCCAAAGGCAAACAGAAGACTGTCTCCCATGTGGCTAGAGGGAGGGTTTCAAAGCCTACACCCATAGTGACATACTTCCTCCAACAAGGCAGCATCTCCTAATAGTGCCACTCACTGGGCCAAGCATACTCAAACCACTACATTCCACTCCTTGGCCCCCAAGCGTTCAAACACATAAGTCTATCGGGACCATACCTAAACATAGCATAGTGCAAAATACATTTAGTCCAACTTCAAAAGTTCCCATAGTCTATAGCAGTCTCAACAATGTTAAAAGCCCAAAATTCAAAGTCTTTCCTGAGGTTCATCTAATCACTTAACTGTAATCCACTATAAAATCAAAATCAGAAAGGCAGATCACAATATCTCCAAGGTCTCATGGCACAGAATATATATTACCCTTCCAAAATGTCATTGCGAGGAAATACTGGATCATAGCAAGTCCAAAAGCCAGCTGGTCAAACTCCAAACTCTGCATCTCCGTGTCCAATGTTAAAGTGCTCTTCAAATCTCTAACTCCTTTCATCCTTGTTGACTGCTATTGGCAGATCTGGTGTCCAGCAGCTACAAGCTTCATTCTCTTGGGCTGGTTCCACTCCCTGATAGCAGCTTTCCAAAGGACAACAGAAGACTTTCTCCTACATGGATAAGGGGAGGGTCTCAAAACCTACCTCCATAGTGACACATTTCCTCCAACAAGGCCACACCTCCTAATAGTGCAGCTCCCTGGGCCAAGCAAACCACCACAAATACAGAGCACTATGACTAGTTCCTAACAGCATGTTACTGCACACTCTCTCTTCCCTATCATCACAAAGCCAGCAGAGCCCCGAACCTGGGCTAGCGCTTGGGGAGAGTTTTTAACATTAAGCTCCTTTAGAGAGTCAAGGTCACAGACCAAATTTAGTCAGACACGAACTAGGTTGCCAAAGGAATAAGAAACAAAGTCAAAGATTCAGACCCTCAGAGTGGACAGGAGCAGTGGCTGGCCCTAGACTCTTGGGTTGCAGGAATGCTGTGCCAGGAGCTAAAGCATCATGCATAGCAATGGGGACAGGGCCACACCAGAGAAGCATTTGAGTGCAACTTTGGTTTGCTGAGGACCCAGACCAAAGAGGAAGAAGCTACTGCCAAGTGGGCCCCATAAGGAGACTGGGACCTTCAAAATCAATAATGAAGCAGGTATCAGAGGTGATGAGATACCAAGTCCTCAAGCAGAGAAAGGGGTCCTGTCAGTGAAAGACAGCTTAGCTCACCCCACTCGAGGGAGCAGATGGACACATGGCTGGGGAGATGACCACTTTAGGTCCCCCACCCTCTTCTCATTATGGTTTTGGACCACCTACATAATTGGGGGGCGGTTAATGGTGTATTCCTTTAAGTTTACCTTAGTTTTAAAGTCATTTTCCCTTTGAAAACTGTGAAGAAAAGGAGAGAGGTGTGGGCTTTGTCCATTGGACCCAGTAAGGATTGGGGTATTGTCTTAGTCGGGGTTTCTATTCCTGCACAAACATCATGACCAAGAAGCAAGATGGGGAGGAAAGGGTTTATTCAGCTTACATTCCACATTGCTGTTAATCACAAAAGGAAGTCAGGTCTGGAACTCAAGCAGGTCAGAAAGCAGGAGCTGATGCAGAGGCCATGGAGGGATGTTCTTTACTGGCTTGCCTCCCCTGGCTTGCTCAGCCTGCTCCCTTATAGAATCTAAGACTGCCAGCCCAGAGATGGTCCCACCTACAAGGGGCCTGTCCCCCTTGATCACTAGTTGAGAACATGCCACACAGCTGGATCTTATGGAGGCATTTCCCCAACTGAAGCTCCTTTCTCTGTGATAACTCCAGATTCTGTCAAGTTGACACACAAAACCAGCCAGTACAGGTATCAACAGCAGAAGACACCCAGCTCCACTCACATCCTAGGTCTGTCCCCCAGATCTCAGTCTGCATAAAACCTGGAGGGTCCTATGTACTTCTTCAGTTGGCCTTTGTGGGCCCAGGTCAGTATAAATTATTCTGAGGGTTGAGAGAGGACCAAGCCTGGGAGTCAGGACCGCTGACATTAACCAGACACTCTCTCTTGTGAGTAACAAATTGGTCAGGCTGACCATCCCAACGAGTCCCTGCATCACTAATGCCTCCTCATCTTCATCTATCCATTTAACCAAAATGTCCAAATTGACCTGGGAAGGCAGGGGATAACAGGAGACAGAGCAGGTACAAAGCCAATAGACCCCTCTTTTGCACCACACTTGCTGAGCTCTAGAACATGGTGAGACATGAACCCCAAAGGCAGGGTTTGGGTGACCCAGGAAGCAGAATGAAGCAGATTGGAGGAGGTTAAACACTGACATGCTCAGGAGTCAGTTTCCTCCATCAGATATGTCTGCTCTAGCTCTTTTCACAGTCATCAAGGCCTGGGCAGACAGTTGGTACAAGACAGAGTGGCAGAGGCTGATGGAAGAGTTGTGCAAAGGACCATTCCATAGTGCTAAGAAGAGTGGGACTAAGTCCCCAATGTCATAGTAAATTCATAGATATTTCCTTCTAGAAGGATTTTTATTTAAAAAGAAGACACTGAGATTTTTTTTTAGTTTCTGCAAATATTTATTCAAAAACCCAGTTGATAATTACATAGCCTTGAAAATCTGCTGTACCCTCTCTTTCTTGTAGGCTCACCAGTTAACACCAGCAACTTAACAGCTGAGACATGAACCCAAACTGAGAACTCCTAATTTAAACCTTCATTAGTTAACCCATGGTTCCCCAAGTGCTTCCTGCAAGAAACTCTTTCTCCTTTTCAAATAGAATTAGTATCCCAAGCTCTGAAGACTCTTAGTCACTGGAATGAAGATAATATTGGGGTGGGGTTTTTTTTTTTTTTGGTTGTTTGTTGGTGGGTGGTAGGACTTGCCACTGCAGTGATGCATTACACTGGAGAGAATTCAGACATCAAATAAAAAAGGAATATCATTGTCACATGGGCACCTCTCTTTCCACATGTTACTTAATTCACTTGCCACCAAACCAAACTACTTGGGTTCAATTCGCAGGGCTCATAGGGTAGAGGAAGAGAACTGGCTCCTACACATTGTTCTCTGACTTCTGCCTGCATGCCATGGGGCCACACTGCCATCACCACCCCACCCCCAACACACATACTCAAAAGTAAATTTAATTAAAAGAAAAATGTTTAAAGGTAGCTCTCTACTCCTTTCCATCCCAGAGACAGCTTTATTTTCTCGTGAAGGTCAGGGAAGATGGATTTGGCTTTTTGAAGTACCTAGTTATCAGAACTACCTTCAACTCTTCTATGGCCCCTTTGACCTCAACTACATGGCCTACATGTTCTGGTATGATTCTACCCATGGTGAGTTCCACAGCACAATTAAGGCTGAGAATGGAAAATTTGTCATCATCAGGAAGGCCATTTCCATCTTCCAGACATGAGATCCTGCCAACATCAAATTGGGTGATGCTGGTCTCAAATACATTGTAGAGTCTACTGGTGTCTTCACCATCATTTAGAAGGCTGGGGCTTACTTAAAGGGTGAATCCAAAAGAATCATAATCTTGGACCCTTCTGCTGATGTTCCACATTTGTGATGGGTGTGAACCATAAGAAGTATGACAACTCATTCAAAGTTGTCACTAATGCTCACTGCACTACCAAATGCTTAGCTCCTCTGACTAAGGTCATCCATGACAACTCTGGCATCGTGGAAAAACCCATGACCACAGCCCATGCCATCACTGCCACCAAAAGACTGTAGATGGCTTCTCTGGAAAATTGTGGTGTGATGGCCATGGGGACTCTGAGAACATCATCCCTGCATCCATTGGCACTACCAAGGCTGTGGGCAAGGTCATCTCAGAACTGAAAGGGAAGCTCCCTGGCATAGCTTTCCATGCAGAGGTGGCTATAGTAGTAGGCTCAGTGCAAAAATATGATACAAGTTCATGGATAGAAGTGGAATGTTTGGCCCTAGGGTGCCTTAACCACAGCACATGGCCTTTGCAATTGGTGCTCCCCCAAGTGTACCATGAAGCCACTCTTGTAAATATCATATTTGGTTGAGCATCCACAGTCACCAGAAATAAGCAGATGAGTCTAGATGCTCCAACATCTCTGTTCATAATAAAGAACTGTTGATCTGATTTCAATGACAGAAAACAAACCAACACTCACAGATCACAAGGCAGTGACTGTCACATGGACCTGGGTCACGTTAGTCAGTAATTCAAGGAATGGTATAGCTCCCCTGTCTCAGTTGGGGTTTCTATTGCTGTGATAAAACTCCCTGACCAAAAGCAACTTGGAAAGGAAGGGTTTACTTCATCTTACAGCTGGCAGTCCATTATGTAGGAAAGACAGTGTGGGAACTCAAGGTCAGAAGCTAGAGGCAGGAGCTGAAGCAGAGGTCACGTAGAATGGAGAAATGCTGCTTACTGGCTTGTTCCTCGTGGCTGCTCAGCCTTTCCTCTTATACCATCCAGAAACATCTGCCCAGAATTAGCCCCACCTACAATGGACTGGGTCCTCTCATGTCAATCAAGAAGATGGTCCATGGGCTTGCCCACGGATTGATCTGGTGGGCACATTTTCTAAATTGAGGTTCCCTCTTTCCAAACAGTTCAAGTGCATATCATGCTGGCAAAACAACCTACCAGGAAATCCTACCTCTCCAGACTTGCCATGCAGAATAAAGAAGCCAGCTGACCAATCAAGATCAAGTTGTATCCAATATAGACTTTGGGTGGCACAGGCCTGCCAGGAAGAGGAAGTAAGCTGTCAGTTGCATTTGCAGGAACCTCTTGAGGATGGAGAGGGTGAATGCATTTCCACATATTTTCCAATAACAGAGCCATTATTGAATGGTTACCCTGCAGCAAGTACTTGGCTAAGCACTTTAACCGGGATTGTTTTATTTAACCCTCACAGCAGTTCCATGAAGGTTAAGTAGCTAACCCATAGCTCAGGGTAGCTTGAAGGGATAGAACAGCCATTCAGCACTGGTAGTCTGTCTCCAGGGTCCATGCATGTTGTCTTTACTTTCGCTCTAGAGAATTAGCTTCTCATGTCTCTTCCCCAAATACTAGCTCATCTCCACCTGACTGTCCTAAAGCATTGCTTCCTGATTGGCCTACCTATAATGCTCTGTAGGTGAGCTGGCAATGTGATACATCTGAGCACCCTTCAGTGCCCAGAGTGACAATGGGGTTGGATCTAACATTGGCAGAAAACACTTTGAGCTGACAATCTCGGGTGCCAACTAGTCTTTTTTTTGGCATCCCAGCCACAGGCCCATCTCTGAGGTCAGTGTTAGAGAGCCTCGTGTGCATTTCTCTTTCTATAGAGGACCTGCCCAAAAGTGCTCTGATAAGGACATAAAAGGACTGGAGGCAGGCAGTGGAAGAAAGGACTTGTTGCTTCCTGATTATTGATCCTTCCGCCCTACAGTAGCATGAGTCTTAGTTTCCAGCTTTTTGCCACCTTCCAAACAACTTCCAAAAGTGGATGGCAGAGTGCCAGGGCCCCCTGCTCCGCACTCTGATGGTCCCATCAATCCCCAGTCAGCAAGTTTCCCCCAGAAGACTTCCCACAGGTCCTTATAACACCCTACCAGGCTCCCATTCATTTCCTTTTCTCTTTCCCCAGATTAGAAATAGCAACAGCAAGGTCTTTCATTAATGAACTTCCGAGTCCCACACATTCTCAGTTCTAATGCCTATTAACCAAGTCCTCATATTTAACTCTCTCCATCACAATAATTTGAGTGATTTCTGGTTGACGTATCTGGTCATTGCAGTGCTCCGTAGAAAGATCATTTTCTTTATGTGTCACAACAGTCAACTTTGTGGAAGCATAAGGTCCCAACCCCATCTTGCAAAAAGACCCTGGGACAGCACTCAGCACTGCCCAGACTCATTTGTTGATGAACACTTAGAGTCAGAAGGGGTGCTGGGGAGTGTTTAATCGATGTAGACACATATCTGACACCTAGGACTGGACGGGCAAGCGGTCCATGCTAGTTACTAACTCTGAGTCTCTGTTCATTCTGAATCCCTTCCTGAGTGGCAAGAAGTGTCATCTCTCCGCTCCAGAGTGAAGCTGCCGCGATGCTGGAAGATTTAACTTCAAGCTTCTTTAAATATTAAAAACAAAAGTCTGGGATGACAGTTCTAGGTTCAGCTTCTCTCTTTCCTAGTAATCAATCACTCAGTATTTATGGACCTCAGGTAGTTGCCACCCCCAAAAGCACTTCACTCACAAATGAGTGTGGAAGGTCACTTCTAGATGGACATTTGCTTCCCTTTATGGCCCTACAGGGTCTCAGCAACCGCTCAATAGGCACTTTTCATAATCCCCATTGTGTCGAGCTATTTTTATCTTTCCTGTCTGGCTCCAAATGTGACATACTGTCCCACTGATAAAATCCTGTTCCTGCATAGGCATGATTGCTTATTTGGTAGCTTAAAAAAAAAAAAGTTTCCCTACCTCAAAACAAAATCAAAGTGGTCTCATCATTAAACACCTTATACCAAAATGCCCAGAGTTGTTCAGTACATGGAGGACATATATTCTTTTTTTTTTGGGGGGGGGGTTCGAGACAGGGTTTCTCTGTATAGCCCTGGCTGTCCTGGAGCTCACTTTGTAGACCAGGCTGGCCTCGAACTCAGAAATCCGCCTGCCTCTGCCTCCCGAGTGCTGGGATTAAAGGCGTGCGCCACCACGCCCGGCCATGGAGGACATATAAAACCATCCCAAGAAAGTTGTGTCCGACATGTTCTCACAACCCAGACACACTGAAACACCCTTAGTCCCCAGCTCTGGCCACAACAATTGGCCAGCTCTGTGCAGAAACACAGTAAAAGTAAACACAGGAACAGTGAAGAGAGGCATATCAGATGACCTGACGAGAAATTAATCATGAGGAGAGAAGTGCTTGCCAAGTCGTGATAACTAATGATAATAATAGTGTTATTAAGTTCAGCTCAAAATCTCCCATCTTTATTAGCACAGTTATGAGCTAAATTGTGCCCTCCCACAAATTCACATGGGAAAGCCCTAATACCAGGACCTCAGAGTGTGACTATACTTAATTGAGTTAAAATGAGGTCAGTGGGCTGTATCCTAATCTAATTTGATTGCTGTCCTTATAAAAAGAGGTGATTAGGACAAACAGACAGAGATAAGGCAGATACTGGAACATGGGAAGAAATGGCAGCCTGTGACACACGGAGAGGTATCAGACGAGAGTAGCCTCGTCTTAGTCTGCTTGCCCTGCAAATGATGAGAAGATAAACTTCTGTTCTTTAAACCACATGGTCAGTAGTACTTTGCTGTGGCAACTTATGGGCTCTCAAAATACTTCCTAACATGGGGTGTACTTAAGTCATAGCCTTTTGCGTCTCTAGTGAGTATATTGCCTTTGCGTGGCTGCCTCAAGTCACCCTTGAATAGGTGGTCTCTAGGCTAGTCCTCTCCCTCTGAAAGGATGAGGTGTCTGTGTGGTAAGACAGAAAAACAGTTCTGAGCAGATATTGTCAATGAGCAATGAAATCTTAATTGCCCTTCATTAAGATGGAAGAGCCCAGGCAGGAGATTTAAGGCCATATAGATTCCAAACTCCGACACCATCCTTGTCTGCTTGCTCACAGCCCAGCCTTATCCGCCCCCCACTGCTTTTCTTCAGGGCAAGATCCTAAGAGTGTTAGGGACCCATCTATTGCTGCTATCTATTCCTAAAGCCTCCCAGCCTGGGAAAACCCAAACTTCTGTTTGATAGAAGCATTCTAAAGTTTATATATGCTTCTTATGGGCCAAAGGGAACTTCTCTCCTTGACTTATTTTTAAACTGCAAATGTTAAATTAGCATTTTGTAAGACAGCTCTGACACACAAAAGAGTTGATGTAGTCTTACACAAGTCTGTTTTAAAAAGAGGAAAATGTGTTTTCCTCAGCAAGCCACTAAAAAAAATATAGTGATCTTGAAATCGCAGTGCCGAGAGCATTCTTACAGATCATCCAGTCTAATGTTTGTCTTTGTTTTGTCTCCATTTTAAGCATCAGATCCAGGTTTCAAAAGCAACCTTTTTGTGATGTTTGAGTAGGCAAGAGATGGAAGCTGAGCCTCTTTGAAGTGGGCATGCAGGCCTTGAACTGCTCTTCTGGGCGCCTCCAGGGTGACTGGGGCTCCCGGAAAATCTAGAATGAAAACCACCCGCCCTCCCCAGTTGTTTACTTCCCAGATTTATCTGACAAACTGCCCTGGTGAAGGTTGAGCATTTTATAATGATATGACCAAATTTCCTGCTCTGTGACCCATAAACTTTGTGTGTGTCAGCGAGCGGGTTATACCGACCTCCTTTCTCGGGCTGACTCGTTGGGATTCAGCACCGCTTCGTGCTTAACCAGCTCTCTGGTGTACGATGCCGGGAACACATGTGTAAGCGTAAGTTATGCTAAGCAAATACCAGGATTTTAAGTCAGACCCATGGATCACGACAAAAGTTCTAAAGCTAAAGTTATTGGCTTTGACAAATATCCATATATTCTGAGTTGCTCTCGAGTCTCAGTGTGCTTTGGGAAGATTTCCTACAAAGTCTTGTGCAACAGGGTCAAGTGCAATAAGCCGAGGGATGGTTCCTTTGTTTTGTTAAGGGCGTGTGTGTGGGGGGGGGGTGTTCACACACATGCACTCGCTGACATAAAGGTGGTTCAAGGTTCACACTTCTGGAAAACTGTTATATCAAGCCCCACCATAGACTCATCCTATCACATCTTAGACAGGAATCTCTCACAGAAGCATCCTAATAAATTCCAGAGTGACCGGGTGGCTCTCTTAGGAGGCCTCATGGAGAGAAGCAACAGAGACAGATATGAGCAACCAAACTCTGGGTTTGTAAATATGGTTTTACTAGAAAATGAACAAAGCAGTAAAGACACATGAAAATGGGACTGTGTACAACAATAGCTATCTCTTAAGAAAACCCATCCAAATTTGAAACAGATACAATACCAACTTCCAAGGGTGGGAGCTCAAAGAGTGTGGTAGTGAGACCAAGGAGCTTTGAAGCCAAGCCAGGGTTAGAAATTAAGAAGAAAGCTCACATTTTACACTGAGAAATTTCTGTATCAATCTGTACCCAAACCAGATGTTTTGACTGGTAATTATTGTGATGATAATTCATTTAACTAGAAACAAAATGGGGCATGACTGTTACTGCTGCCTGCTTCCCCAGACATACAGAGAAATAAGAAGAAAAATCTTAAAGGTTTTACTTGTGGCTAAAAGGAATAATTTTCTCAATTAACTAGAAATAGGCATAGCAGTAAAAATGGTTTGCCTTTACATTCCACACTTTACATTCCCCGCATCTCCTTGCATAGAAACATCAAGGTGTAGATAGCTGCCAGGGACCTGAAAATGCCTTCAGTTAGGGTTTCCCTCTGAAAAAAAAAAAAAAAGAAAAAGAAAAACACTGTTCCCAGAAATCCCTCAGGTTGTCAGAGTGGCATGAGGCTTCTGGGTGCTATTCTTGTCTTCTGTCTTTCATGAGGAGCCCTTTCCAAGACTACGAGATTATGGTGAAATGAAAGATACTTTCAGAAACTTACGGGGAGGCTTTACTGAAACAGAAGGGAACAGAGAGTGTAAATCTCAGAGGACATATATAGCGTGGCTGAAGTCTTTAATATGGCTAAGAACTGGCACTGATTGGTAAACATTGTGTTTGCAGCAAGTCACACCAACCAACACAAGGGGAAGATTTAACCACTGCTAACTTGGGCTAATAGAGCCCAGTGAATAGGGTGGGGCACACTTACCTGTGACACCCTCACATACACCCCAGAAAAATCTATTTCTACCTAGATTTGTGACAAATATACACAAACTTAGCAGATATTATATAACATATACCACACTGTATAGCTTAAGTCACAGCTGTATTTCTTCAACAGTAAAGCAGAAACTATATATTTTTTTTATTTTAAACTTAGTTCTTTAGAAAGAGAAACCATGAGGTTTGTCAAATCAAAAGCTTTATATTGTTTTTAAGAAATGTTTTCTCCACTGGTATCTCTTTGAGACCTCCCTCACTGTCTGCCATCTCTGTCCTTCCTTCCCCGGGTGGGCATGCAGTTCCCCAGAGTCATCAGCATTCCATCTGATGGAACGTTTGAATTCAGGACCAAGGACAGTGGTTCCTGCCCTGAGCCTGCTGCTCCCGGCTGCGCTCTTCCTTTAGACACCTGACCTGCTCCAACAGGAGACATACAGACCCTATCCTTCCTTCAAAAACCGCAGCTCAGATGAACTTGCAGGAAGAGCTGCTTTCCTAGTGATGGTCTTCCTTCATTGTTTTTAACCAGAAAAGAACTCATCCAAAGTCAGGGTCAGGACCGGTAAAAGCAGGGAGTTAACTCTACAGATGCAACAGCAGATCTGGGAAACAGGTTCTTGAGGACCTTTGTCAGAGTCTCACAGCCACGGTGACAACCCACAGAGTGTGTCTCTAAAATCAGCTTATCAAGGCATAAAGACCACCAACACAGCCCATCTGGACACATCTGGGCCAAGTGGTGTCTCAGAAGTGGGCATCCAACTCTAGGTCGTCCTAAGAGCTAGGAAACCTTTTTTTTTTTTTCTTTTTCTTTTTTCATGTTCTGGAGCAACATGGGAGCACAGGCGTCTCCTGGAATAATGTGCTCTTGTGAGATAGAACAGAAGCTAGAGAGGATATAAATACCCTGCAATTCTCTTAAATACCCTTATTTATAGAAGTGAAAGTTGGAAACCAGGATTCTTGCTGCAATATGAAGAAAGTAGAAACTCAATAAAAATGAACATTTAGCATGTTATGGAAGGGTCAGAGCTCTCTTGGAAGGTGATCTTTGCAACCACAAAGAAAGGAACTGTGTTCTTGTTTACTCCCTCACTTTCTCTCTCACACACACACATGCACACACAGGGACACACATGCAAACACATGCACACACATGCACACACATGCACACACATGCCTGTATTCTTCAGCATCCTGAGGTCAAAGGAAAACCATAAGAGATTGAAACCCCTAGGTCACAACAGTTCCCTGTATTTATCGTCTTGATTTTATAGTGTGTGTGTGGGGTTTCATCCATGCACATGTGTACAGGTACAGTGCACATGTATATACTTTGGATAGGGGTAAAGTCAAGAGTCATTCTTCAGGTGATATCTATCTTTGTTTTTTGAGACAGGGTCTCTCACTGGCTGGGACCTCACTAAATAGGGTAGACTCTTTGGCCAGCAAACCCAGGGATCTATCCATCTCGGCCTTCCCTAAGATGAAACTACAAATGTCTGCTTCTACACTGCCTTCAGAGGTGGAGGTAGCAGTGTCATCATGTCCTCATTCTTGAGAAGCAAGAATTTTACAGACTGAGCTCCTGCCCCCATTTTCTCTGTTTAAGATGAAATGAGAACTGGATCTCAAGGGAATCTAGGATCTGCACCAAACCTGCCAGGGCTCAGGAGCCAAGGTTCACGTTCCAGGTCTAGACAGGGTAATACAAAACCAAATAGAAAATGGTCATGACTCAGCAGTACTTAGAAAAGATGCCGTACAGAAGGGACATGGCGACCTGGCCCTGTGACCCAGCTAGAAATCTGTCCCAGCTTCCACATAACTGCTAAAGACAGCCATTTGCCTCTTGGCTGGCCTCAGTGAACTCTATCATCCTTTTCTTTCAACCAGGTTTCTCTGAGCACTTCATATGTTTAGCACCCAGGTCATGCACTAAGAATGCAGGTAAATAAGAAGGGAGTCAGACCAGGACAACTGCATGCCACCATGTTTTGATTGTTACTTTAATAAAGAATATAATGAGGCTGCAAGACAGCTCAGTGGGTAAAGCCACTCACAGGGTCTGATGACCGAAGTTTGAGCCCCAGAACCCACATAAAGGTGGAAGGATAGAGCCAACTCTATAAAGTTGACCTCTGACCTTCGTAATATACTTATGGTACGAGTGCATATGGACCCAGCATCTATGCTCCAAGCTAGATCGGGGGCAGAAGCAACGGCCTTTGTCCAGACCGAGCCTCATCTATTTCTACCCTCAGAGGCTCTGCCTGATCTTGCCAAACCCACCATACTGAAAGGAGTCGGATTTTGAGAAGCATGCTGTCTGCATGAAGGGACAGCCAAGCAAGCAGGGCTGCTATGCATTGCCTGAGTCCATGATACACAGTAGCCCTTGGATTTCAGTATTGTCATAGAAAGCTGTGTTCTTGCGCCTAATAGATTCTGATCACCCCAACACAGGAGGACCCTGTCATTCCCTTGAATTTGCTTGGAGTGATTTCTCTCAGGCTGCAAAAGGAACCTTAGAAACTGTCTCCTGGGGATGGATTGAATCAAATCCCAATCATACTTACTTTTCCCTTCCGAAGGAAGATGTCCCCTTTGGGTCGCTTAAGGCATGATTCCCGTACTTATTTACAGAGGGAATGTTCTGTTTCAGATAGCCAGGCGTTATCTCTCCGAGTTGCAAAGCCAATTTCAGCCACCCAAGAAGTGTTATGAATATATAAACAATATATAAAGCTTAAAGAGCAGGCAAGGAGATACCGCACACCTACCAACAAAGCTAGCTGTGTTGCAGAGGGGAGAGATGTGATCTTGCTCTCCAATAAAGCCCTCTTCTGCCATTTCATGAGACCGATTTCCCTAAGAATTCTCCAAAATTCTCCAAAATGTGGCATCACCTCTCCCCTCTGACCTCAGAGGTCAGCAACACCCCTTAACATTAAGACAGAAATTCTTTTCAGCCATGCTGGCTAAGTCCTAGGAGACTCTGGGTTGGGTGAGACATCCTTCCAATCCCAGAGGGAATTGAATGAAGTCCTGTAGAAAAAAATTAAAATCCTGGACGGTCTCTATGGGGGCTGAAATGAACCATCCTATTCCCCAGCACCTCTCTGACGGTGAGGGTTAATTTATCACACGAAATCCAATCGCTTCTTATAAAAGCAGTGCAGGTTTCATTTAGTTTGATGAGGTATATTGCAAGATTTCAGAAAATCAATTTTACTGAGAGCCATATTAAGCCCCAGGGAATATAACACTATATGTACCTCACATAAGTTTTTGTTATTACTCAGAGGATCACTGGGGAAATTATATACTTAGCCCGACGAAGGGTAATGGCTACCTTCATTGTCTTGGGTAACTCCCACCCTGCTTACCTTTGTGAAGTAACAAATAAAAATGGTTGGACTCCAAATCGGTGCCTACCTGAGCTTCCTAGAGCCTGGGGCGTGATAACCGTGAGCAAGAGCTACTTGATTCTCCAAAGAACTTAACTGCTCACAGTATGGTGCTTTACGAACCAATGCTAAAAACAATGAGTAAGGAATAAGAAATGTGGACTGCATCAATTTTAACCCAAGCCCCGAGTTCTCTAGCTTGCACGCTCAGCAAAGCCCCTGAAAAGGGGTCCATGGTGGGCTCAAAATTGCTATCAACCAATCTTCCAGGTTAATATTTCCATAGGCATACCTTTCATAGTCAGGAAATATTTCCACTGTGGCTAAGAACATTTCTAGCTATGCTCATCTGGTCTCTTGGAGACTTTTGTATCCAAGGCAATAAACGAAGCCACCTCTTTATGGGCATCCCAACTTGAAGCTAGTGGCAGGGACTGAATACTTGAGCCAATGTTTGTGATAGCTTCTTTCTCCGAAGGCCACTTCAAGCTAATAGAGGGTATAGAGTGGCTGTCGTAGGAGGGGTGGTACTCTGGTGCCCCAGTTCTACAGAATCAGCAAGTACCAGGGCTGTGCCTGTCTATACTTACCCTTGGACTATGCCGTCCAAGACAATAACATCTATCCATGTATAACCATTGATACGGCAATGGCTTACAATTAGAAATCCAGCCCCATGGATATCCTAGTGAAACAGGGCGAGTAGCCACTGTATGGAACAGATATGAACATTCTCACCACCACACAGTGTTCTATTTGACATAGCTGGGTGACAATTCAGGTTGCCATCCTGTTCTAGGAACCTGGGAGCCATCACACAGGCGTGCTAGTCTGGTTCAGGTTGGAGTTATTTACCACTGATTCAGTGAGACATTTTCTAGCTCCTCCATCATTAGCATGAATGGAGGCCAGATATGACCTCTTTATGGTCTTTAGGTCAGGGTCGTTCTCACCCATCCCACCAGAGACAGCCATGGGGAAAACTGAAAACTGGCTTTGGAAAGTAAATGAGGATGAAAAATGTAAGCTTCGGGATAAAGTTCATAGTTTGGAAACCACAAAGGAGGTTTTCATCAGCTGGACAGATATCCTATGCCAAGAGCAAGCCCCACTGTTATTGGACTGGATTATGTCCCTCAATGTATATGTTAGCTTTTTTGGTACTATAACAAATACCTGCGACAAATCAAATTATAAAGTAAAAAGGGAACTAGGAATATAATGATTAGGTAGGGCATGTGTTTGACATGCTCAAAGTCCAGGATTCCAATATAATACACACACATATTCTCTCTCTCTCTCTCTCTCTCTCTCTCTCTCTCTCTCTCTCTCACACACACACACACACACACACACACACACACTCAGAGAGAGAGAGAGAGAGGGAGAGGGAGGGAGGGAGAGGGAGAGGTTTACTGGTTATGGTCAGTTGGTTTTTAGGCTTAGTGAAATTAGCATATAATGAGGAAGACTGTGGTAAAGTAAGGTGCTTGTCTCCTAGCCATGAAAAGAGAGAGAGAGAGAGAGAGAGAGAGAGAGAGAGAGAGATCATTATATCAACTAATGGATTTTCACCATTGTTAAATAATATCAAGTACAAGGTCCTTTGGGGGACATTTCAGATCCAAATTTAAAATCCTATATTAGGTCCGAATTCCCAGAACTTTGAATGTGACTATATTTGAAGTTTTTTTTTTTTAAGTAACCAAGTAAACCAAGGCCATCTAGGTAAGCCACATCCCCAAGTGACCACTGTGGCCATAGGAGGACAGTGGGACACAGGGACACACACCAAGGGATGGCCACGAGAAGAGACAAGAGAAGCAACTACTAGCCAAAGAGAGGGGCCCTGGAGGAGTCCAGCCCTGCTGACCCCGAGATCCTGGCGTTCCAGCCTTCAGAACTAGGCTGCGATACATTCCCAACACGTGAGTCCCCAGACAGGGACACTTTCCCAGGGGACCAATATGTTTGCACCACGAGTTCTTCACAGTGTGGATTCTTCAAGGAACAAAACAGAGACCTGTGAGACTCGAGCTGTCAAGATCTCTTCAGATGCAGCGGGAGAGTTGTTTAGTTTGCATTGCCCATCAACACAATTCCTACCTCAAGCATAACAAAGCAGCTGTTTCTGTGCAGAATTATTGTTCTATGCCTTTGCCTGCAGGGAAATTCGGGCTTTGAAGCAGCTCAAGGAGCCAGTAGGGCAAAAGAACGTCAGAAAGTGACAGACAAATTACCCATGAGGAAGGACAGAACATTTCAGAAAACTGTTTAAAAAATCATTCTGCCTCCATGGATACTATGCAGTGACATCTATTACCAGTTGGGGACATTAACTTTAAATTAGATCCGTTTGTTTGTATACACACATGCCAAGTAGAACTACACACAAACATAATTCACCAATTTAGCAGCTTGTATGTATAGTTGGCCCCCTTTGGGGTGTTTAACAAAAATTAATTAATACTACATGCAGCCTCCCATACATGTGATATGACATGTAAAAGCCCAGAGGATGTGCCAGCTGTGTGTGTGTGTGTGTGTGTGTGTGTGTGTGTGTGTGTGTGTGTGCATTTGTTGCTAAGAATCAAACCTAGCGCCTCATGCATGCTACACTCCATTTCCAGTCCACTTTTGATCATTACATTTATTTATTCATTCATTTATTCACTTTATGTGTGTGTGTATGTACACACACATACACACACACACACACACACACACACTCAGTCCACGGTGCAAGTGTAAAGGACAGAGGATATCTTGAAAGAATTAGTTCTTACTTCTTCCATATGGTTCTAGGGAATTGAACTCAGGTCATCAGGCTCGGCAGCCAGTACCTTAACCCACTACGCCATCGCCCTCTTGCCATACTCAGACCTTTTAACATTTAATTTTTGAAACAAGTTCTCACCAAGTTGCTCAAACAGCTTTTGAATTTGTGAATCTCCCATCATAGCCTTCCAAGAAGCTGAGATCACAGGCATATGATGCTAGGCCCAGCTCTGATGCAAACTTTGAAACAAAATTATGTCCTTACCATAGTATTTTCTGTTTGATAAGTTTTATGAGAAGCTACTTTGTATTCTTACACATGATATTTAGCCAAGAGAGGGGATGAATATTATCTATGTAATTACCGTTATATCTATGTTTTCTAAATCTGTAATTGGATTTTCAACCTTAATCTTGCCCCCTATTTCTTCCGACAGCTTGGTGGTCTTGTGCTCCTGAATCCATAGAAAGATATAAAGAATCAGAGGTGAGGACCGCGGGGGCCATGTACCTCTGTTACATTACCTGTAGTCTGTTCCCCCTGGCTAGCTTATCCTGTATCAAAAGAACATGTGGTTCACAAAGCTTGCCCACCATAACACCTGGCGATCACAGAAGCACATGTATGTACATGGTATAACTCCCATGTTCTAGACCTCTACCGAAAATTGCTGACAGAACAGTGCATGTCTCCCGTCTGTGACTCTATTCAATTGACTAGTCAGGCTATGGAGTAACAGAAGGTCACGCTCAACATTGATGCCCTTCCAATAATACAAGGATGGCCATCCACTTCAGCGCCTCCTCACCCCAGTAGAGCTGTTTGATACCATACAGTGAAAAGCTGACTCCGTCAGATACCCATCCTTGCACACATATATGCTAGCATGTGGACTCAGGTTCTGTTCCACACGATTCCCACTCTCCACACGCATCTCCCCCTACTGTGCAGAGACTTAGCATGCCTGTGACTCTGAGGAAAGATGTCCTACTTTGCTCCTGTCCTCTGCATAGTGGAAAAAGCCATCACCAAGGGAATCTGGGCAGGTGCTTTCTTGGAAGCTCTAAATAACCCAGCTGATTATGAGTTGTTCAATCACTCAGAGAGGAGTCCCAGGGGACACGCATAAGCAACATCATCAGCTCAGAAGAGGGACACTGTGCTGGACATCAATCGTTAAGCTAGACTTTCCACAATTTTGTTTTGTGTTTCCTGCATCATTGGGCAGTGAAAAAAAAAAATAAAGATACTGAATATTCTCCCCCAAAGGCTCCCGTAGAAAGCAGCAAGAAACTGTCAGGACAGATAAGGCAAAGGTTATTGATTTCTTTAAGGTCTAGTGGCTGATTTCCCCTAGGGCCCCTGCTGTGGACAGTGGGGGTCTGCCTAAAAGTCAGGCATGTGTTAATTTGCATGATTGTGTTAACTAAGCGTCAGCCACTCCATCCCAGCCCCAGTATAACCTAAATTCATTCAACAGGAGCAGGTGGCTTCATTTGTACATTATTCACATTTGCTAATAAACAAGCTATTTGGGTTGTAGAGAGAATTTCCTCTTGGGGACAGAGGCCAAAAATGTTTGCTCAGGCTTTGACCAAGGGAATTCCATGCTAAGTGTGTGACCCTCATCAAAGTCCTGCATTACTTTTTACACTGAGCTGATGTAGTTGGGATTCATTTCAAGTTCCTCTACATGATTAACCCTGACCATGAGGGGAAGCACTGTCCTGGGTTCCAGGGTTAATATTCATCCTTACTGCTGGTGGGACCAGGCTATGCTTCTCTGTGAAAGAGACGAACTTCTGATGACCCAAGTCCTAGGGTCCTGGAGTCCTAGTGTTTGAATAGGATTTCTGATCATCAGTTTGTTTGGGATCCTTTCTGCTAAGCTTGAATGAGGCCTTGTGGTCTGACTCTGCCCATCTTTTTTTCTGAGACTGATGTGTTATGGTGAACTTATTCCTGGAGCTGAGCTCTGGGTACCAATATCTCTAAGAAGGCAGTCTGCCTGCCTGGCCATGGAGATCCCACCACTGCACTTCACTCCCCCATTGCAGGCAGTAACAGTGGTAATGGCTAGAGTTTGTCTACGCCTTGGAAACCTTACAGATGTTACTGTGAATAAAACAGAAAAGTTGAGTGTCTTTTCTAAAGTCACTGTGAGTAGAGAGGAGCCACTCACAGCCATGTTTGTGCTGCTTTGTCCCCTTTGCCTATTTTATCACAGTCCTGTCTAGTGACACCTCTTGACACCACTTCGAGATAGAGAGAATCTATCGCATGGCTGGCTGGGCTGTGAGCCAGGATGGATGTGAAGGAAAATGACATTGGAGGATTCCTAATGTAGCACAACTGTGAAGAACAAGGGATGGATGGTAAAGCTGGAGCAGAAGAGAGACAAGAGATCCAAGTACTAATGATAGAGAAGTATGCTCGCTGTACAAAATGCTTGAGAGCACTTCCCTTCCCTTATGTAGAAGGCTTAAAACCCCAGTGACATCAGTAGCTGTCACTGGCCATGGCTCCCGGTCTTAAATGACCCATTGAATGGATTGTTGTCTGATGCCTGATAGGGAAGCAACAGCATTCTTGCTGTAGCTTGGAGCTGCAGAGACCCCTCAATGTTAAAGACTTGGTCACAGCTTGGCACTATTGGAGGATGGTAGAGGCATTGAACAGTGGAGCCTAGTAGAAGATCTTCCAATGTCTGGGTGTGTGCCCTTGAAGGGAGAACCGTGGGACTTCACTTCTTCATTTGCTCAGTTCCTGGCTATGGGGTAAGCTGCTTGGCTCACCACATATTCCCAACAAGTCTTTCCTCATCACCAGCCTGAAAGGAATGGGGAAACTGACCATCTCTAAATGTCTGAGCTGTAGCAAACCTTCCATCTTTATAAAGTTGATTGTCTCAGGATGTTCATCAACTTACAGTAACATAGAACTGACTAACACAATCCAACTTCCTGTTAAGGATCACATCCAATGATCAAAACATGTAAGGAGACAGGTTTGAAGATGACTCAAGAACAGTTCCAGGATCTGTTCTCTACATATTGGCAATAAGTGCAAGGTGGTCCTTACAGTGACCGCCCCTGTCAAAAGGAGCCTGAGAGCTCTGTACAACCAAATAACTTAGGGGCGTCTCAGCCTGAGCTATGGCCTTGAGCTTTCATACCTTCGATATATTCATTGAAGATTTATTTTTACTTCTTTGGGTATTAAGGGGTATATATACTTGCACATGCATAGAGTCTAGAAGACAGTGTGAGATCTCTAGAAGCTGGAATTATAAGTGTTTGTGGCATGTTATAGAGGTGCTCCAAACCCTGCCTCATGATTGTGTAGCAAGCACTCATAAACACTGAACTATCTCTCTAGATCCTACCTTCATTCTAGATATAGACATGAAACGAGGAGGACTGCTCCACCCGAGAAGCCTACATGAACTATCCTGATATGTCCCTAAGAGAAAATGGAGCCTCCATTGTAGTATCCTCTGCCCTGGGTTCTTCTTAGCAACTCCTAACCGAAGCAAGAGACTTAGAAGCTTGAGGAAAAGCTACTAACAATGAGAAAAAGAAGCTTCTAGGCATGGGAACCAAATGTCTCTTTCCCAGAGTGACAGCATCAAGAGATGGGGCTTTGTGGGTTAATTAGATCATCATTGTAGGACTCTTGTCTGACAGAATTAGTGTCGTAAGGGAAGAGGCATCACAGAGTTAATTTCTGCCTCAACCCTTACTTCCTCTAGAGAACACAGTGAGAAGGCAGCCACTTGTATGTCAGGACAATCCTCACAAGGAACTGAGTCCTCCAAATCTACAGCACCTTGATCCCGGACTTCCCAAACTCTTATATTGTGAGGAAATTACTTCTTGTATTTTAAGGGAACTCAGTCTAAAAAAGACCTATACAGGGATAGGAAAAAAAAGGATGAAAGGCAGGAGATCATCATGCATTAATATGTCCTGTCTACTCAGGAGGTGGCAAAGCTCTGGCATCTCCTTCATAAGGCACCTCTTCAGGAAAGACCTGTCATAGCTACAGACAGATGTAGCCACCTTTGTTTGGGGACCTAAAGAGCTCTGATAATTCTACCTGCTGTACATAGTCTCTAGAACCAGGACCACCTCCTCCCTCGGCTGACTGTGAAATCTTTCCTTTGACCTGGCTAATAGGTTTGGAGAAAGAATGCCCGCTGAGATGGGTGAGCCTCACCTTTGTTACATGGGGTCTTCCCATGCTTCTTCCAGTCCACGAGGACTTTCCTCTGAACAATTCAGCGGAGACAGGAACTGGCGGGCTGGTGTCTTGACAAGGTCACGGATGTCTTCAGATCTTAGGGATCAGGAGCTCAATTTTGTGAACTCATTGAGGTTCTAGGTGATTGGTTCACACTAATCAAACTCACGAGACACTGGCAGCTGATGAACACATTTTTTTCCTAAAGTATAAAGTATTTTTGAAAAGCCAAATTACTGGCTCCAGGCAAGGTCGCAGAGCAGAGGGCACGGGTGGATTTTTTAATGGCTGGTGTCATCAAGCTGTAACAATTCTCTGCCCTGCTGAGTGGCACCCACCAAATGTGCCAGAGGACCCCTGGAGCCCAGGGAGATAGCCACCCATTCAGACAGAACCAGAGATGACTTTTCAACACAGACTTCTCATTTTTATTTTTAATACCCCAGGTTGAGCACAGACTCATTTCTATCATAAATCTGATGCTGTTTCCATGATTACTATTTACCTTAGATTAAATTGTGTTCAGATGAGGTCTTTGTGGTGAGTCTGGGGAGACTCTCTAAGCTTATCTGTAGTCTATTTCAAGTTGTCTCTGCAGCAGATGGCTGACACCATCCACGAGATATTAAGGCTTTGAGACTTCAACTTCAGATGGTGCCATTTCCCAACCCTGCCTGCTTTCCACCCTCCTGGGTCACAGTGTTGAAACAGTGAAAAGTTTAATGAATAAGAGATTGACAGGAAAGAGACCAGTGGATGAAGATTTTAGCTGGGAGTGGAACTGACTGAGCTTACTTCACTGCACTGTAGCTTAGAACTGGGATCTATAGGCTCCCATGGATCAGGACCAGTTGCTGATGAGTCTTGTAGGAATATTGTTAGGGTGCCTGTTTCCCACCCCAGCAGCCGCATTCTACCTTGTCAGCCATTTTCTACTGTGGCAGAGAGGAGACTAAAGTGAACACACAGATGAAGTAAGAAACCCCGCCCATTTCCTGAAGCTACATAAGAGCTACCTTCCTAGAACAGCCAACGTGTAAAGCCCTGGGTGGATCAATAAGAGTTTTAGCTTCTTTGTGGGGCATGACCCTACTCTGGTTTCATGGACAGATGAAACCCACCTGTGAATCCCTTGCTCAAAGACTAAACAATTACCGATTTTTTTCCATTTATTTATTTATTTCTCTTTTCTCAAACTAGTGTTCATAGCTCCGCCCACCCCAACAATCAAATGACCTCAGCTAGGACTTCTAGGAGGTTGACAGGAGGCCAAGTTGTAGTGAGCCAGGAAGGCATCCGTTTGACTAGCTGACACCCAAAGTAAGGGTAAGATGTAGGTAGAGCAGTTTATGAAAAAAGGAAACAGTCTAAGGACCAGATACAAGTAAGGAGTCTGTAAGAATGATCTAGAACGAGTGGGCTTAGGGGGAAAGATTTGAAGTACTCAAGTTCAACCTAATATAATTCATAACAATCAGATCCCCAGAAACGAGCATCATTAAGGGAACTGAAAGCTCTGTAATGTTAGCCCTGTGCTGGCTTATTCCAGGAAAAGGTGGACATCTAGGAGTCCAAACTCAGCATTAATCCCACTCCTTTGGTAGTTGCTCAGCAACCCAGTCCACCGAGCCTGCACAGCTCGCTTACAGAGACGTTAAACACCCATGCTTTCGCCATTCTGGTACTGAATGAGAGCCAAAGCGATTTCTTTCTCACCCCAGTCATCCCTGCCTCTAAAAGCCTGTCTATTCTCTGAAAGTTTAAACAGGTTGAAGGATTTCTGCTCTACCATAGCTTGGAGAAAAACTCAATATTTGTTATTCTCAGATCTTAATGCCTGCTCGTGGTGACTTTCGTGTTGCTCTTTGAAACGACTGTGGTGTTTTAATAATACAACATTCTTCCCGGTATTGTTGAAATAGCGCATTATTCAGTGTATCCAATTGCAGTGCTTTTCCCTTGCCCTTGTGGTGCGTTACAGCTGTGTACCCTTCTGCAGAAGTATGTATAATTGGAGGAGAAATTTTCCAGCCAGCCACTAAAGGTGTTCGGAGTCCAAATGTGAGTTGATGCACCACTCTGCTTGTAGAACTGCATTAGAGGGCTGAGAGAGCCTTCCTCGGGGTAAACACAGGTTTAGCCCAGTGAGCTCAGGGGCTCCCACCCTCCCATCTTGCCTACCCCAGTTAGCCTCACTCCATCTCTGCTGTCTGATTTACATGTCCAACCTCTTCTTCCTCAGATGTGTTGTCACATACGAGACCTCATTTGATGATGGAGTCATATTCTTCCTGAAATTTCTCCATCCTTGGAGCTGGGGTCCTCAGGACAGTACATGTTCACTACTGCATTTAACTGGATTTGTCCTTCCCTAAAACTAAACACACGCCAACCAGTGATCAACAGGTCTGACGCATAATGGCAGAGGCTTGACATTTTAGTTAAAACACTAACTTTTATAGAGAAATTTTAGGTTTAGCACACAGGTGAGTTAAAGATAGTTCCCCATACCCCACAGCCACAAAACATACCCAGCTCTTCCCAGTATCAGCACCTCCCTCTAGCATTGTATAGAGGCTCCAACCTACACTCGCAAGCATTCTGACCTAAGGTTCATAGTTTACATTAAATTCACTCTTGGTCCATGGTGTGATTTAGATACATGTATAATAAACTGCATCTACCATCATATTACATACTTTCACTGTCCCCAAACACCCTCTTCATTCGTTTTTTTTTTAATTATGAAATTTAAAACTGCTGTCCTCACATGAAAATTAGAACTTCCAGAATATGTTGGCAGCTTTCCAGCTTGACGGCACTGGACACTCAGTCGAGGGAGGTTATTCCTATCAGGGATCACATTTCTAGCACAGGTCACCGTAAGCCCCAGTGCTCCCTACTGCTGACTTTCTGGACTTTTCTGGGTCGTTATGTCTGTTGGTCCTTGTAGGTATTGAGATTATGACATCTGCCTTCAAAGCTGAGTGAGGTAGAATCCTGAGAATCCTGACCCCAAAGTCCCTTTTATCTGAGATACACACTTAGAGAATCTTCTACCCTTGAAAGCAGACAAAACCTGTGAACACAAGAGTCTTTTTCTGATTTATGGCAGATGTCATCAAGGTTCCAAATCAGTGGACACAGAGTTAATTAAAGGTGACTTTTTTTTTCTGGGTGAGCCTGACCTAAGCAGAAGGCCATTTGAGAGAAGTAGCAGCAACGGCAGATGCTCCACACTGGGTGGAAAAAGAAAGCTGTCTGCTGTGCCAGGGCCATTTGCTAGGACCTAGGGGCACTTCTAAGAGAGGGACTCCAGGCTGAGGGCTGATAAGAAAACAGAAGCCACAGTCCAAATCTCAGAGGTTGCGTAGCCTGTTCCTGCTGCCAAAACAAACTATCCTGTCGAAGAACAAAATTCCAGAATATTTCGTTGAGAGGACTGAATGTTACTAGAGATTCACAACTGGGCAGCACCATGTCCCTTGAGGAGAGCTGAAAGAAACCAGGTATGGAAACTTTCCTGAGTTTTAAAGTTTTGGTTTGATTTTTAAGTACACTTAACATGACTGACTCCATTATGGTTTGGTCTGATCTGTTGGGATTCGGGGCAAGAGCTCAACCCACAAACAATGGGTGCCCACACATTTAACTGGCAACTTATACTGAGTAATGTAAAAATAGAAATTTCTTGCTCAGAGATTTCTGGAGACTGGTAAGTTTAAGATCTACAAATTTAGTGTCTAGTGAGGGCCTAAGGGAGCCTGTTTATACTTTCCATCATAAGAGGACTTAACGATAGCTACCCTCTGTGGACCATACAGATAGCCTTCACCAGACACTCAATCTGCTGGCCCCTTGATCTTGGACTTGCCACCTTCTAGTATGGAGAAATTGTAAGTCCCATATTTTGTTACAGCAGCCGGAACTAAGACACAGTGCTGCCTCAAATGGAAGAAAGAGAGAAATTGCATACTTAAATGTCTCAGATAGATATATAGTTATTTGAGAGATGTATAGATGTATAGATGATAGATAGATAATAGATAGTTGATAGATGTGTAGATGTATAGAAGATAGATAGATAGATAGATAGATAGATAGATGTATAGAAGATAGATAGATAGATAGATAGATAGATAGATAGATAGATAATAGATGTGTAGATGTAGAGATGATAGATAGATAGATAGTAGATAGATAGCTGATAGATATGAAGGTAAGTAGATGATAGATGATAGATGGAGAGAGAGAGAGAGAGAGAGAGAGAGAGAGAGAGAGAATGCTTTAGGGAATAAGCTACTTGACCTGAGTAAGAATCATGGATCATTATATGATAAGATGTTAGATAACATTTAATTCAATTTCACTCTCATAGTCAGATGGGGGTGAAGATGGGAAGGTCCCCTTGTACTTGAGAGCTGAATATGCAGTTCATGCTCATTGCACTAGGCTTAACTGGTTATGAACTTAACAAGTATCAGTCTTGGGATATAGCTCAATGGCAGACTGCTTGCCTAACATGGGCAAGGTCTTGGGTTCCATCTCCAGAACCAAGGGGGAGAAGTGGAAGCAGCTGAGAAAACCTGACATAGGCTGCACTCAGAGCTCCAGACCTTCAGGACAAGTGCTCTGCTGTCAACAAGAACCCGTTGGCAATTCCAGACTCACAAGCCACAACCCCCATAGCTTTGCCTCTCACCACTCTGCCAGAGGCTCAGGCTCTCAGCTCTCTCCACACCCACCTCTCTCCTCTCCTCACAGAGCCTAGAGACACCCAAACCCTCCAGATCTTTCCATGTGCTGTTTTGCAAGGACCACACTTTATAATGCAAGACAGAAGCTGGTAGAGGTCACAGAGTGGTTGGGCCCAGCAGTTGATATTTAGGAAAAGGAGAGGGGAGTCCCACTAAAGGGGGGGCAGGGAAAAGCCTGCAACAGACACTGCAGGTGTCAGAGTCCAGTGGAGGGACTTGCAGGCACTGCAGGATCACGGGAGGCTGGATTGCTTCTCATCACTCTCTCTCAGCCTTCGACTCTTGCTCAATTTTGTGTCCAAACTATTTCACCTTATACTCAGGGAGAACTATTCACCCTAGTTGCAGATGGAGGCACACCCTGACCACAGCAGCAGCTGCCTCCTCTATTATTAAACGTCTCCCAGCGTGGAGGCACTGAGGATCCCTAGTCCACCTTCGCCCTCCACCCCGCCCGCATGCCAGCTATCTTTCCCTAGTTTCCCCAACGTTGTCATGATCTCACCGTTTCTGACCCCACCCCTCTCCAAACTTGTGACTCTCCTTAGGCGCAAACAGCAATGCAACTGAGCCCATCCTGTCCCCGAATGACTCTGTAGGACAGTTCTCTACGGCTCTATGGGTTCTCATGGACCGTGAACCATCATGATCGCTTCAGGAAGCAAGGCTCCCCAGCTCTCTCCAGCATCCTTCTTCCATCGATTGCTTCCACAGTGGACTCCATCCACAGAGTTCCAGCTGGTCACGGGGCTTTTGGATCTAGCTTGTATTTCTCAGTGTTTCTGTAGCATCTGAGTGGAAGAGAGGTGTCAAATCCAAGTTAGCTTTAACCTTTCAACAAACCTCTTGGCCTGGGTTCCAGCATCTTCAGCCTAGAGATGGAGTTGACTGACAAGTCACAAGGGAGAACGGTTACCTATGCACCAATCTTTGGTGTGTTTCGTGGGAAGGAAAGGGTGGCTGTTTTAAGGTGTAATTAACACACACCCCCAAAATGCACAGAACTTAGATATTTCCTTTACTAAGTTTTGACAGTTGTATTTTTGACAACTGGAAGAGAAGCAAGCACACCAAACAAGGAACGGAAGGTTCCATCCATGTTATACAAACCACTGTATTTAGGGGCCTATCAGTTATGATAACTTAACCTGCAAACCTAACTAGTGTGTCTCATACCTGTCTCTCTGCCTCCAGCCCTCTTAATCCACCAAGACCTTCCTCATCAGCCAGGGTAGGTGGTCTGCGCTCCTGATGGAGACCTAAGCCTTCCTTTAAAATCAACCCACTGGATACTTCATACATACGTTCCTTTTCTGTCCTAGTAAGCACTGTCTTTCTTTATGCAGGGGTGATGGCTTCTGACTTGTCTCACTCACGGGTCCTGGTTTGTGTAGGCCAAAGGAAGTGCATTTCTAGTTTCTCTTAGTCAAACATGAAAGGTAACTGAAATAATTGGCTGAAGCTTTCAGCCATTGCTCAGAAGTAACACCAAAATTTGTTACATGTCTTTCTTTTGTATAATTAATATTTTAATGTATTGCTTGACAACTTCACACATGTATACAATGTATCTTGATCATATCTATCCTCAACTCCCTCTGGATTCCAGGCACATACGCCCCTCCCACCTTTTCTGCCTGTATCACTGTCATTTCCTCCTGCCTCCCCTTCTTCCTCTTTCCCCTCCTCCTCCCCCTCCTCTTTCCCCTCCTCTCCTTTTTCCCCATTGAGGTCACCAGTACTACCTGTATGAGCATTTGGCAACCTAAGAGTAGCCATATCCGTGAAGAAAAGTGACTCCTCCCCCTCCAGCAACCAACAGTGGCCCAAAGCTTCTAGGCTAAGGGCGGGACCTCGTGAGCCCCTCCCTACCCACGTCTCTATCTATGCAATTATTGGCTGGCTTGATCTTGTGAAACCTTATATACGCAGTTATGTTTGAAGACTGTCTCTGTGTTACTGCAGTGAATGGTGTATACGAGGGCTTTTGAAGCTGAGGTGGAAAATCACACTGTGGCGGGTCTGGGGGGGGGGGAGCCTTCTGTTTAATGTTGCTACAAAAGAACCGGAAGTGACCTGCCCAGGAAATCCTTAATTGAGGTAATGGGTTTTGACTGAATGCCACACCTGCCGATTATGTCACCCTTTAAGATGAAAAGCTGGGTGGCTGTCACATGCTATGGACCTGACTTCCCATTGTGACCGTAATCTGTGAGTACACATCTCCAAAAGGAAGAAGGTACCTGTTAAAATTTGCTGCGACTTGGCTGAAAATTTTTGGCTTACAAATAGAAGGGTGAAGGGTGGGACCGGGAGAGAGGAGGGAGGAGTGCTGCAATCAAGATGTAAAGTGAATAAATTCATAAATAAATAAATTAATTAATAATAAAAAACCAATAGAAGGTTGAGACAAATACACTAATATCTAAATAATGGTATCAGTTTGTTTTGCTAGAAGATAAAGGGACAGAAAGTCTGCCCCATAGGTCTCCTGGAGTCTTAAAATCTCATAATTATGACTTAGTAGAAAAAGAACTGATTACTGCAGAGACAAAATCACTCCTGATTTTAGTAACTATCTAATCCCGCAGGGCTGCAGAAGACACCGAGGGACAAGTGCATTCTGTCTTCCTGGGCCAGACTGAGTCTCTCCTTAGGCTTCACCCCACAGCAGCCTCTGCTATCCACCACTCCACCTGCCAATCTACTGCTGCAAGCATTTGCTAAGAAAGGCCTAGTGCCGGACCTTACATGATAGACTTGGGCTGGAACCTATCTCAGCCTTGCTTCTCAGGCCTCCCTCTCTCAGCCATGCTGACACTAGTAGAGGACAGGAAGCTGCCTGGGGACTGAAGGAGGGAGGGGGGGCAGGAAGAGAAGGACAATCCTGAGTGACTAGACCTGTGCATAGCATGGGGCCCTATGGAGCACCTGGGGATGCGCCTAGAAAACTTCCTGCTAAGGTAGAAGTTTCCTATCATGTTGAGTTGTGGGGGGGGACAAAGAGTGGGGGAACGGAGAAAGTAGGTGATCATCCCCAGAACTGCCTGATTGCCTGCCAAGAGACTTACACGTACCATTCTTGCTTGGCAAGAGTAAATAGATTATTGTAGTTGTCTTGAGGCAGTTTCCACGTAGCCCAGGCTGCCCTTGAACTTGCTATGTAGCCAAGGATGGCCTCAAGCTCCCAGTGATCCTTTGGCCACCTCCCTGATGCTGGAATTGCAGGCTTGTGCCACCATAGTCAGTTTATGAGGTGCTGGGGATTGAACTCAGAACTTGGTGAAAAGTAGGCAGGCAGCAACCCAGCCACACCCCTGGTCTCAGAAAAAAAAATAGATAATTTCTCAAACCTCTTCTTACTAAGGATGTCAAGTTTCTGTCCCCGAGTCCCCCATCCTGTCCTCTCAGTCCTATAGTCTGACTCAGTATGTGGCTTCCACTCCAGGCTTGGTCCATGCCCAGGCTCTAGATGGGTGATGACTTCAGCCAAGAGAGATCAGGGGAGCTTGGGCCAGACTTTACAACCCAGCTGTGTCACCTGAGATGCCCCCTTGTTCTTAAAATCACGTCACCCTGTAAACTCCTGTGCTGGACTTAGAATCCTAGTCTCACTCCTATCAGATCTTCTGCGGTAGTCTATGCAGATGAGGGTGGGCTCTTTCCATGTGCATCCACTTCAGAAACCAGCCAAGACTTGAGCACTAAAACGGAGCCTATGTGTGTACTTATGTACACACACACACACACACACACACACACACACACACACACACACACACATTCATACACCTCTCCATATTCAGACTCTGGATTTCCAAAATCTAGAGGAATTTCCAAAATTTACAAGCCCCACCAAAACCATTGAGCCCAGTGACCAAAAGGCTAGGACTCGGAAAAACACCAAACACTGACCATAGCAATCAGAGTCCCAGGAGGCCTCCGTTGTAGAAGCAATGTCATCTGGGACCACGGAAGATGCCAGCCAGGAGCTGCCAAGGAATAGTTCTGAGACTGATGGCAGCCAATAGCCTCTGGCTTAGAGTCAGGTCTCAGATAACCCTGGCAAGATGATGCCTGTTGCCAGGCATTAAAGGCACTGAACAAAATCCAGTTCCTCTATCTGGCCTGGCGTAGCAATCTGACAGGGACTGCAGGCCTTGGGGCTTACACTGGGTCTCCCCTGACAAGGGAGGAAAAATGATGTACAATTTCACATCCCATAAGGTGCATGTGCAGAGGCAGAAGAAAAGAGAGGCAGAGCCACATCAATGTAGTTATTCTGGTGGTGAGACTGGGGTGCTTTTCATGTTTTGTCTGCTTTTCTGACTATCTCAAATTCTCTGCGATGAATATGTATTGCCGTTGTAATCTGTAAAAGGTTGGTTTTAAAATGCATACAAAATTACAGTTTTATGGTAGTCATTTTGCAATCAAATCTATTTTGCTTACATGTGGAATTCTTGTGTTTATGAACAAGGATTCCTTCCTGCTCTTCCCCATCTCTGTTTTATTACGGCCCTGGTTTTAATGGCTCGGTAGGCCAGCTGTCTCTCCAGCCAGGCTTTATTGGACATGTGGGGTATCGGTATGCACAGGAGACCATTCGTATCACTTATGGGTGCACCGGCCTCAGGCTAGTGCTTCTCTCTGACCCTAGGTGTACCCAGTCCTCCCTCTATCCCCTGTTACCCTTTCCTCCTATTCTCTGTCCAGTCTTCTGTTCCTGTAGGAATGCTTACACAGTTCAATTGACTCTTCCACACAGTATCTACTTAACTTACTCTGCACACCAAGTTCTGATCACAGCTAGAACAGGCTCCTCCTCTTCCTCCCAGGCCAGCCTGGAGAGCGATTCATCAGCTCCGGGACCGGCAGCAGCACATTCCGCTCGCCCCTGCACACCATCAGATCTCCATACTTTGGACATCCATGATCTGGACATGATTGGAGAATGGCATGTTGAAATTTTCAGGATCATGTTAACCAGTCACTGTGACAGCAATAGCTAACAGTACTATGTGGCATAGATTACCTACAGTGTGTGTATGCTGTATATGTGTAGAGATAATAAATTGTTATGATTATACTCACAAGCAAGCATTATCCTTACAATAGCTAACATTCACTGAGGGTGCGCTCCACTTCAGTCTAAATGCTTTTTTACAAATGATCTCGTTCATTCCTTACAAAGGCCCAAGGTGATAGGTTCTGCCGCTGTCCTCCTGTTACGGATGAGAAAACAGCACACGATGACAGATGTGAATTCTCCCCGAGACCACAGAACCAGTAAGCGATGGATCTGGGTTTCAAAACTCTCTGGTTGAGAGCAATACTAACTGTGGACTATCCACACTAAGAAGACTCTCCATCAAATGAGGGTAAGGGAAGGAAGTTCCACAGCAACAGGGGATACATGGGGACATTGGCCTGGTCCCCAGGAGTTAGAGGACTACTGCAGTGGGTGAAGCGCAAACCCCAAGGAGGTGCAGATGAGCATGTATTGGCTGGAGTGACGTCCAGCTGTGAGGTGCTGAGAAGCTGAGTCCAGAAAAGAGCAAGGGCCTTGTCTGTGCTTTGAGAGATGGCAGGCTTGCCTCTCTCTGTAAAGATAATGGGACTTTCTGTTAAGGTCGATGGGAAGCCCTGTACACCCTCCAACCCTGCTTCAGCCTTCAATCATATTAAGGAGAGAAAGCCCAGAGCATGACTTACTGTGTCCGTGTGGGAAATGGGTTGGAAGTTTGAGCCTATAGGTGCCTACAAGAGCTATGGGTCATTCTATGTTACAGAGACCCAAAGAGACAGAAGTCAGGAGTGTCACAGGGCAGCAGCCTCCAGGCTGCAACCCCGTTTCTCTTTTGTTTTGTTTTGTTTTGTTTTGTTTTGTTTTTTAACCCCGTTTCTCCTACTTGTAACTTGGCTGCATCTTGATTAGAAAGCTTGGCCATACAAGGTTATCCTGCCTGTGTGACACCTCAGAGTGCCTTGTCTCCTTGCTGATTTACCTCTCAACTAGACTGGATCTCCTTTGGGGACAAGAACTCTTTTGATAAATGTAACCGTTAGTCCTTGGTATAGTCCTGGACACAGATGAGCCATGCCTGTGCTCTGAATGAATAAATGAGCACATTTGCTATCTTACAAACCTTATAGTGACAAATCTTATCATCTAAATGCATGAGTCTTGCTGAAATCGAAGACCGTCTCGAGCACATTCCTTTGGGCTTCTGTGCACTCACATGCCAAACAAAGCCAGGTCACCAGTCTCCATAAAATGCCCGGCACAAAGGGTCCATAGGAAGTGGAAATTATGTTGTTATAATAAATCAGTCACAATATTAGTCAAGTTATGATCGTAAATTAATTATATGCAAATAGATGTGTGCACACATGTTCTCCAGCATGTCTTTCTGTGCAGTGAATTAACCAGAGCACTCGGGTGCCTTCTCTCACTTCTTTCCACCTGGCTCTGCATCTAAGCTGGAGTTAGCTTTGTAAAGTCCATTTTTCTCTTCTTTAGACCTTCTGAAGGATTCATGCACCAAATAACTAAATTATAACTTGGTAGCTAAACAAATTATGCAAAATTACACTTCATGAATATTTTACCATTCTAAACCCTGAAGCCAGACTCCAGACAGTTTTATGTCTGCAGCAATCTGTATCATACTCCAATGAATTCGGCTAAAGACAAATGACTTCTTCCTAAGACCTAACTTTTTTTTCCCTCCTTGTTGAATTTTTCTTAAGGGATGCCTCAAAGGTTTTATTGTAAGTAACAGCAGAAACCGCTCTCCACCTTTCTCTTAGCCTGCTAAAGTGGGAACTGGTGCCTGGCTTAACTTAACCCTATAATTCTGCATGAAATCACTTAAGGTAAGCAATGGCCAAAATCTGGCTTTCCTGGAGCAAAATGAGAATGAACAGCGCCTGATTGACCATGGCTAAACTGGTTTCACGCTTTTTTTTTTTTTTTTAGTTTTTGGTTGGTTGGTTTTGTCTTAGAAATTGTCTTCTATGTTGAAATTGATTACAAAGTACATTTTTTCCCTCTTAATAATGAATCATTAGTCACCCAGAGTTAAGAGCCTGGGAGGGTGGGGCAGTGGTGTGTGAGATCTCTGTTAAAATCAGAATTGCTCACACATGTTGAAATTGGTTTATTTCTCCTTCATTCTCTGTTACCTTTGCTCATTTCCATGCCCTCATTCCTTGTTCTAAAAGAAAGAGTTTCTCACAAGGGTCCGTGTCTTTGTGTTCTCTAAGGAGTCAGCAGAAGAAAATGATGCCCCTCTCATGGCTTCAAAATGGCCTGGAATTCAAGAAGGGGCAGATTGAGACCAGAGAGAGTCCCTCCCTTCTTTGCCTAACTGCGTTGCAAGCTCAGAGAAGAAACAGAATGGAGAGAAGACTTCTATGTATCCATCCAGAGAGTCAAAGAATGACAAGAAACAGAAACAAATAATTCTACTGTGGAAAACTCTAGAGGGAATTGGTTGAATAACACAGAAAACACAGAAAGGGATAGATGGATGGCCATAGAGTTGGAACAGTGGAATTCTTGGTGAGCATGGCTCCTCCTCCTCCTCCTCCTCCTCCTCCTCCTCCTCCTCCTCCTCCTCCTCCAGCTCTGTCAATTCTGCTAGAAACACACAGAAACAAATATATAGTTTTTATAAGGACACTGCTGATTCATGGACATTCAATAGAGGTTATGGAATCATTTTTGTCTAATCAGCAGGCTGAGTTTCCAGAGATAATGTTCCCATCTTTCCCAGAAAAAGGAAAGAGAGAAAAAAAATGAGCAAAACGACTTGCTATCCTCAGGCACAGGGAGATCCCAACCGGCCCTGAGAAGCCAATATCCTGGGCACAAGCTCTAGAATGTGTCCAGGACTTGGTTACAGTAAAAATTAAAAAGCACCCACATAGGGCGCTATCCCTCACCACCCCTGTCAAGCAAAGGACGCGAAAGAGTATGGGAAGTGTCAGCTCTTGGTGGAAAGATCGAGAAGCCAGACTGCTTATTAGCCAAATGACCGGTAATGAATGACTTCAGCCTGACTGAGCCAGGGCGTTTTACTCTTAAGAAGGCTGTAAATATGCCTCCTTCCAGGGTTATTAGAAGATTGGGTGCAAAGCCATAGCGCCCGGAATGAATGCACCTGAGCACGTCTTAGACAACTAAATTGATTAATGGCCTGAAGTCTGCGTGCACTAGATAGCCCATCAGTAAGGGGCTTTCCAGCAAGCCCCGCCCCCATGATTCTGCTCTTCCCAAGCTGCCCTGTGGATGCCTCTCCCAGCCAACACCCCCCCTGCGCCCCCGCCCGTGACACAGTTGCAGATCACCTCTACAGCTCTTCCCTCCTCATTTCTTTCCCTTTCCCCACTTCTGAAACACTGGCTTGGGAAGGTGTGCCCGGAGAGCTTTATGTCAACTTGACACAAGCCAGAGTCATCTGCATGGAGGGAACTTCAATTGAGAAAATGCATCCATAAGATTGGGCTGCAGGCAGGCCGGTAGGGCATTGATGTGGGAGGGCCCAGCCCATTGTGAGTGAGGCCATCCCTCAGCTAGTGGTCCTGAGTGCTATAAGAAAGCAGGCTGAGCAAACCAGTAAGCAGCACCGTTCCAGGGCTTCTGCATCAGCTCCTGCCTCCAGGTTCATGTTCTGATTTCCTTTAATGGTGGACTACAATATGGAAGTGTAAGCCAAATAAATCCTCTCATCTCCAATTTGCTTTTAGTCGTGGTGTTTCATCAAAGCAATAGAAGCCCTAACTAGGACGGAAGGTATTTCACACAAGTGGCAAGGTAAAGTTCATGAGGCCTAAAATGGTCACTTTGGGATCGTCTGCCACCATCCATGTGGCAGGTGTCAGTAGAAGAACCTCCTCACTATGTCCTGAAACGAGGTCTTCAAACACTCTTGTGACAGAGAAGCAATGTCTAAGAGGAAGGAGTGGCTGCTTCTTTCACCAGACTTTCCTTGGCTCTTTAATCTTCACCTCAAAGGCTCACTGTCTCCTGTAACTTTACTAAATAAACCTGTCTGGTGCAACAGGGACGCCAGCCATGCCTTTGTGATCTGTGAGGAAAAGACATGCATTTCTCCTCTACAAAGCATCCATACTGGAGAATGGGTGCCTAATAAGTTCTTCCTTTCCTAGGAGTATTTGCATTTTAATTGAGAATTCAAACAAAATGATTCCAGCAGTGCAATATTAGGTTTCATTCAGCTGATAAGAGAGCCATGCCGGCTTTGTTTGTTTTGTCTATTTGCAAACAAGGAATCCTTCAGTGGGTTTTAAAATCCTGCAAATATGAGATTTTTAAATTTTTTTTTAAATGGCTAACTGGGTGTATTAGTTGATTGTCTATTTGCTGTAATAAATGTGTGTGTGTGTGTGTGTGTGTGTGTGTGTGTGTGTGTGTGTATGTGTGTGTATGTGTGTACCACACATAAGCAACCAAAGGAAGAAAGATCTGTTTTGGCCTACAGTTCCAGGGTACATTCCATCATGGCGGAGAAAACATGACAGCAGGAACAGGAAGGTAACTGGTCACATTGCAGGGGCAGGGAGGCAGCAGAGAACCATGAATGCCCTTTGCCCTTTTTATCCAGTGCAGGACCAGCCCCTTCCTATTGCAGTTAACCCATTCAACAAAATCCTACTCAGACTTATCCAGAGGCCAACCTGGTCTACATAACCTTCACTGGCACCATCAAAGGCTCCCATCCAACCTGGGTGACTGCACGTGCTGTCAGTTATATAAAGTATGCCCAGGCCACTATATCAAACAATGAGTTTATAGGAAACAGAACAGAGGAACATGATGGAGGATACTGAGGGAATGTGGCCTGTATAACCCAGTGTCAGGACATCAAAAAGAACCAATGAGAGATTCTAAAATTAGCTACAAGAGAGAGGGGTGGGGCTGGAGAGATGGCTCAGTAGTTAAGAGCACTGACTGCTTTTCCAGAGGTCCTGAGTTCAATTCCCAGCAACCACATGATAGCTCACAACTATCTGTCATGGAGGATTCAATGTCCTCTTCTGGCATGTCTAAGAGAGTGACAGTGTACTCTTATACATAACATAAATAAATAAATCATATATATATGTATATATATACTATATATATCTATATACTACACACACACATATATATGTGTATATATATATATATATATATATATATATATAAACATTTATTTAACTAATCACAATGTGTGGACCACAGTTGAAGCCCAACTAAAACTAATACATTGTAAAACTGTAACATATGGGAGAATTGAAAAGTTAAGTGTCAATTTCACTTGATATGTGATTACATCAAGGACAACTGTTAATTGACTAAGTGTGACAATGTTACAGTTGTTTCAAAGATAATCCTTTTATTTTAAATTAGTTAATTAATTTTTGTTTTTTTTAATGTTTTGTGGATTTATACATGGTCTGTTGTCCTTATCTTTGACTTGTGATCTGAAATAGATACTAAGAGGTAATAGACACTCATTTTGTGAGTCTCCCTGGCTAGACTGTGGCACCTGGCCGTTTGGTCAAACAGCAAATAAAGCATTGCTGTGAAAGAGCTTTTCAGATGAGGTTCTTGATCAATGCAGGGGAGTGTGAGGCATGCAGACCATCAGTCATAGTCCAAGCTGTCCTCATGTGGGCAACTGAAAGCCATTAGGACCAGAGGCTGGTGATAGAGAAGCAGCTGTGGTGTAAGACCTGTACTAGTTGAACTTAGAACTGTGACCCATCCAGCATTTCCTGGATTTCCAGTCCCCAGTGCTGTACTTGCCAACTCAGAGGACAAAAGTCACAGGCCCCTGTATTACTCTGCTCTTGGTGCTTGAGGCTTAAAAGGAGGAAAGAGAGTTTTGGGGAGTCACAAGTTTCATAGACTTCAGTCCATGATTGGCAGGCCCAGTTGCTTTGGGGGTTCATGGCAAGAACCCTATCTCTCTTATCCCAGCAGTGACTCTCACTAGCAACCTCTGTTGTAATGACAGGACATTCCCCAACCATCATGTACAACCCTGTTGGTCCCTGGTTTATCTTATTTAACTGTAATCCCATCTAAGACAACCCAAAACCATACAATGATCTCACTTGTAAAAAGAAGGAGGGGACAAAAATGTCTTAGCTACTCTGGGTTGTAACTTGAGATCCACCAGAACGGCATATATTTTGACACAATGAGGAGCAATTCTCCTTTGAGAAGCCCACGCTCACCCTCTCTGGTGTGCCTCATTATTTTCCTGTCTATTTGTAGTCTGTTTCCTATTGCTGAGATAAAACACAGTGACCAAAAACAACTTGGGGAGCAAAGGTTTCATTTGGCTTTCACATCGGATCACAGTTCATCGTTTATGGACACCAAGGTAGGAATTCCAGTAGGGTAAGAAACTGGAGGCAGAATCTAAAGCAAAGACCATAGAGGGATGCTGCTGACTGGCTTGCTCCCCCCTGGCTTGCTCAACCTGCCTTCTTGTTCAACCCAGGACCATCTTCCCCACAGATGATACTGCCCACAGCGGGCTGGGCCTTCCCAAACAATCATTAATCAAGATAAATCCCCCACAGGGTTTCCTACAGGGCAATCCGATGGATGGAGGCTTTTTCTCAGATGAGGTTCCCTCTTCTCAGATGCCTCTGCTTGTGTCACGCTGAAGGGAAGACTGAGCAGCACTGCCCACATCTCTCTCTCTCTCTCTCTCTCTCTCTCTCTCTCTCTCTCTCTCTCTCTCTCTGTTCTCAGAGGGTCCACTTCTGCTTTGTACCAGCTCACCAGGAACTCTCCTCACACAGTGTAGCCAAGGATCCAGCTTTGTCTGAATGGCAGTCACTGAAAAAGAGCTTCTCAGGGTTCCCTGGGCCATAGTATAGAGCTGAGCCTGCTCACTTGTAGACGCTATTAGTAAACAGATCTTCCTCCTTGGACTGACTCCTTTGGTGACATTGTCATGCATTTTATTTTCTTTAAAAAAATGTTTGTGTCTTTATCTCTTGTTTGATCACTGATCTGTCTCTTCTCTTCTTAAAAAAAAAAAAGGATGGACAGCTTTGGAGGTATTTTAATTATCGTGATTTAAAAAATACTTTCACTGCCTGCATGTTACCCATAAATAAGATACAGCATCATTACCAAGCCACTTTATAATTTGGCAAATGTTTTTGTATCCTCAGCACCCTATGTGAGTTGCCTTGGAGGCTCAACCATGTTTTCAGGGTTCTCTGTGCTGATACACATGACTCTCCCTCGTCTGTCTTCTTACACCTCAACTGTATCCCATTGTGTGAATACAGCAAGCTCTATGGATCCATGCCTCCTGCCACAGAAAGTTAGGCTATTTCCAATTTTACATACAAGGAGGGATGAATAGCCTTGTGGTTTCCTTGCACTGTCAAGAGCCTTTCTCAAAGACTTTTATTTTCAATCCCCACCTCCCCCTCCGTGCTCCATGCTCTGTCCCTCTGAGCTCTAGGGTGACATCTTACAGCTGGCTCACACTCCATCATTGGTTACTGCCGATCTCTGCCTCCCCGGGCACAGTAGAGAGAAACATAGAGTGGTTATTTAATGAGCCCAGGAAGGCGTCCCTCAGTGACTGGCTGTCTCCTCCTGGGGTAACACTGTAAGAATGAGTTGGGGGGAGCTTAGATATCTGAATAATTGCCCTGTCTAGACTCAACTGCCACCTCCCTGACGTTCTTGGCACTGTCCGAAAGAGGTCAGCATTAACGGAGCGCAGTTAAATATAGACATCGAGGAATAAAAGGCCTAATTAAGAACCAGGAAGTTGCTCTTGGGAAATTAGCAAAGTTTGCCAAGGCATCTTTAGGTGTGCCAAAGCCCAATTTGGCAGAGAAATGCTGATGAGAGACCCGAGCTGGGAGGTAAGAAGAGGCTCGTCCCCCCCAGTTCACTAGGGCTGGCTGGTTGGCAGTGCACCATGTCCCCGAGGCCACACTTGCTCTGATAGGCAGAGGGAAAGCGTAGCTAGGAAGCTGGAGGTGCCTTCCTCCGGTATCGAGCTTCCTCCCAATTATGAAGTTAGCAGAAGCAAAACAAACCCAAGTCTGGAAAAAACCCTTTATCATTTGAAATACAGTCTTCCTCCTTCAGACCTGGGAAGGACTCTCTCCGTGAATTCTCTCGGTGTTTCATTAGTGCCGTGTGATGAATTCCTCATGCTAATCTGGCTAGGTGGCCATGTGTCTAGGAGATTCACAGGGGTTAAAAATAAGCTTGAGTTAGGGCTAGAGATGTACATAATATGAAGTCACCATTTGTATCAGGTCATGGAGGATACAGTCCATAGCCGTTCTGAGCCATTGCCTTCGGTGAAGGTGTTCATGGTGACCTCTCCTGTAAAATGGGGTTATCTGCCTCCTAGGGTGCCTGGGCAGATCAATGGGGATAATGTACTGGAAAGCACTTTGACAAATACGAAGTGCAATTCAAATGGATTATTGACAGCCCTTTGTTAAGTGTTCGTTTGATTGCCGAATGTCCTTGAACGCAATGAAGCATCATTTCTTATAAACCGTTTTATAACTCAGACTTTTTTTCTTTTGCTAATTCTGAATGACCTTCCCTCCAATCAGTTCAGCTCTTGTGGTTTTCTTCTAAAGACCAGGGAGTCGCTGCATGGAATCATAAGTAGAGGAAAAGCTTTCCCAGTCACCTGGTATGCCTCCCCCATCCCTGCATCCCCACATACAATGCCTGTGCCCCTGGCTACAAAGTTCTAACCAGAGAAACTTCTGTGGAGCAGCCCTGGACTGATGGGCTCCTCTCCCTAACCTGTTTGAACTTCAGAGAGTCCAGAGCATTTCCACCCACCAGCTCCAAGCTGCTCTCCATAATAGGAATTGGCCTACCATGGCCCTCCGGTTGAATCTAAACAGAACACTGTTTTATAGTCAAAAAGCTAAACTTGGTTTCTCAAATTGAAATATTTTTACATTTTTAAGATGTAAGAACCTTTTACGCAGGGTGTGGCGGAGCACACCTTTAATCCCAGCACTTGGAAGACAGAGGCAGGTGGATCTCTATGGGTTTGAGGCCAGCCTGGTCTGCAAAGAGAATTCCAGAACAGCTAAGGTTGATACACAGAGAAACCCTGTCTCGAGCAAGCAAACAAACAAATAAGCAAGCAAACAAACCTTTTTTATATTCTAGGAAAATTTCATGACATGCAGCTACATTAGATTCAAATTTTAGTATCCATAATGAAGTTTTATTGAGACTCAGCCACACCCAACTGTCTCCATGTTGTCTCTGACAGCTTTTGCTCTACAGTGTCAGAGCCCAGTGGAAACAGAGCCTCTTCCACGGCCTGCAAGACCTAGCATTGACTGCCTCTATCCTTATAGAAAAACATTGCCAACCTCTACCTCAGATTTACAAAAGTAATCCTAAACCCTCTGTGAAGTCCGTGTAATATCACTATGTCAACAGTTCTCCCTAACAAACCCTTGAAGTTCCTCTTATAGTCCAGCAGCTATCCTGGGCACTAGAAACATTTTCAAAGAGCATTAGTAATACTAAGTGGTCCCAGACTTCAAGGATCCAAGACAGGTGGCTAGCAGTTACGATGGAAGCAGTGCTTAGTTACGATGGAAGCAGACCATAGACCCCAGAATCAGACTGCCGAGGCTTGGAGAACCAAGCTCTGTCCAAACAGCAACACCATGGTCACGAGGTTTATTACCTGACCTGCCTTGGTCTCAATTTTGCTCTGTCTGAGAAGAGAGATAGGGCATAGGACTCACCCAAAAGGGCTGTTGCTGGATTAAGAGGCTGTCTGTGCAAGGGTCGCACACAGTATCAGCTGGGACAGAATTTTCCATGAGCATCCTCATCACCATCACCATCTACACACAAATAAGTATAATCAGAGTTTCTAAGACTGTGGTCGAAGTCTATGAGTGCGAATCGAAATGCCCAGCAGGAAGCAGGACATCGATCTCTTAGGAGGAGTCTAGGAAGGGCTTCATGAGTGAAAAGACGTTCTCTCTTCTCCACCACCATCGCCTGCAACTTCTCAGGACAAAAAAACCTGAGGTCATCTTTGTTCCCTTTCTCCAGCAGTACCAAGTCACCTTCACCCTGCCCTCACATAGCATGTCTCTATCTACTCCAGTTCTTCCCTATCTCTTTGCATCTCTGCCCTCCTCTAACCACTTCTCCCTTCTCTCCGTATTAATTCCTACTTCCTGAGTGTGGTGGTTTGAATAAAATATGAAAGTGGTACTATTAAGAGGTATGACCTTGTTGGGGTGGGCATGGCTTTGTTGGAGGAAGTGCATCACTAGGGGGTGCGCTTTGAGGTCTAAGGATCTCAGGCCACACCCAGTGTAACACTTTTCCTGCTGCCTGCAGATCAAGAGGTAGAACTCTCGGCTCCTTCTACAACACCATGTCTGCCTGTAGGCCACCATGCTTCCCACCATGAAGGTAATGGACTAAATCTCTGAAACTTTAAGCTGGCCTCAAATAAATGTTTTCCTTTGTAAGAGTTGCAGAGGTCATGGTGTCTCTTCACAGCAATAGGAATCCTAAGACACTGAGCATAGAGACATCTCCCCTGTCTTGCCTTCTCTCAACCTTCATAAGTTAACTGCCTTTCTTTCTAGAATATTCTTTCTTGCTCCCTACCCCCAGTCATCCTGCAACCCTCAGTGGTAATGTCACTTTCTCAGGGACATGCCCATCACCTTGTGCTGAGCTGCTGCTCTTCCTGGGTTCTGGTACTTGTCACAATTTAGACTAATTATTACACATGACCTTGTGATGTAAACTCCATGAAAGCAGAGATGTTTTTACAAGGTTTTTTTTGTTTTGTTTTGTTTTGTTTTTGCCTTGACTGCTGATGGAGACCCAGCTCTAAAAACAAAGCTGAGAGACACTCAGAAAACACGTGTTGAGTTCTCAACCTGTGTGTTGTGACCCTGTTGGCACATCAGATACCTCGAATATAAGATATTTACATTGCGATTCATAACAGTAGCAAAATTACAGTTATGAAGTATCAACCAATTAATTTTATGGTTGGGGGTCACCACAGCATGTGGAACTGTGTTCAAAGGGTCACAGCATAGGAAGGCTGAGAGCTACTGACCCGGAGCAATGGATAGCATGACATAGCTCCACACCTGCCTGCCCAGCTCCAGTGAGTCTTAAACTATGAGTTACAACCCATTAATGAGCCAGGAAATCATTTCATGAATGATCTGGGCAAGCATTTTTAAATAGCTTTGATAAAGACCAGAACTAGACAGAATAGACTAGAATAGAACAGAATAGACCAAACCAAAGCCACTTCAACCCAACAAGGGTGATTTTTCTGGAATGCTTGTTTCAGTAGCCTATGTGTGCTTATGTGCAGTCTGGGCGGAGATGTAACGTGTAATTCCGGCTGTGGGCAACAGTTAAGTCTGAAAGGCACAATCCTGGAAGTAGGTTCCTGTCTTTCCAGTGTGGGAAAAGCCACTCCAGGGGCCTCCGAAGCTCGCCCTTCCTAGCTGAGTGCAGGGTCATACATTTGTTTCCTGGATGGTGGTGGGTCCTGGCTGTTTTCGATGGGAACACTGGCTCCAATCCTGTGGAAGAGCAGCCTCCAGAAAGTCACAGTTCCTAGCATCCTCTGCTGATGACTTTCTCCCACCATGGTCGAGTCTTAATGTGTTCCTGAAAATAAGACAGACAAAAAAAAATTGGGATGAGGAATTCTGCCTCCTCTTGCTAATCCATCAAATTATGCTAATGAGTCCAAATCTCTAGCTATTCTCTTCAGACCGACTAAAAGCTAAGGAACTGGGTTGTCTCCTTGTATTTTGGCTTCTGCCTGTCTCACGATGCTATTGTCTCAGAGTAAGCTTCCTGCCACCCCGGTCTTGCTTACTCAAACGGCCAAGCTCTTCCATTCCTCCCTATCCTTTATGGGCCTGGGGTCCTGTGGTTAACCTCACTCCAGGAGCTTCAGTTTGCTCAGTAAAATTGCTTCCTGTTTCAGTTGTGCCCCCTGGAAAAACCACGCTGGCTCCTCCTGACCTCAGCCCATGTCTTCCCCATCTGCCCTCTGTCTGCATCGAGCCCATCAATGTAAGTAAACAGCGGTGGCTTGGGACACAGGTATTCTCAAGCTAAAAGGCCAGCGACAGACTTCGTCTAGTCATGCAGATGAGAAAGTTGTTTAAACATGTGTCTTGACACACAGTGGACTTATAATAAATATTAGAATAAAAATAATAATATAAAAAAAGTGTGGGCAAGACAATGAAGAGGTAGAAACCGTTATAAGTGCTCTTCCTGCTGGAGACTGCTGACTATGGGTTCTCTTTAAGTACAGTCCTCCTCACAGACTCCTCCCGCCCCTGCCTTTTCTTTTAATCATTCTTTCCCTCAGCAACAGCATCGCAAGAGACCTCATGAAATCCAGACATACAGTTCAGTTGACCTCTGGAGACCCTAGGCCTAAGACCATCAAAGGAATAAAAGAAGAAACTGGGACCCACCCATGATGGCTTTGCCTTTCATGATGGCTTGCCTTTTGTCCAGGGAGCTCATCAGTTATCCAAACCACAACCTATAGCAGGATCAGCAAGACCACCTCTATGTAAATACCAGGGCCCAGCACAGCCGCAAAAGCACCTCCTGCGGAGGACCTAATTGAGGACTGCCTGAGAGACCAATGATTGCTGGTGCAGACAATGCCAGCCAATCAGGAACCGCTGTTTAGAAGAGATGTTTTCTTGGGACCAATGGGGCAAGAGTGAAAGGTATTAAAGTAGCGTGCTGCAGTGCTCAGATGAGCTTGGAGCGTTTTCTCACTTGCTAGTCTGTGTTGTTCACTCCGCACCACCCCACTACCGACCCCCAAGGGCAAGTAGGGTCAGGCAGTGAGTGAGTTCAGGCAGCAATAACCAATTCCTACCCCAGGTGGACAACCAGCTTCCCTGCCTGTGATTCTAAGAGCAAAATCTGTGAGCTCAACTGCCTCTCCGTTTCTAAAAATAAGCAACTGTGCTCACCAGCGTTTCTTTTTCAGCTCCTCTTCCACTCTCTGAGATCCTTCCAATTTCAACCAGTAATGACTGCAGAATCTCATTTGCAAGTTGCCTGGGTACATAATTCATTCACTGCCGCACTCTGCACCCAACTGTGAGCTCACCCATGATGCCCCTTAAAGACTCCCTGGTCCATTGTCATTTACCAAGGCCCTGTATTCCTAAATGCTGTTCAGGTCCACCGTGATTCGGGTTTTTTCTTTTTTCTTTCTTTCTTTTTCTTTTTTTTTTTTTTTTTTTTTTGGTTTTTCGAGACAGGATTTCTCTGTGTAGCCCTTGCTGTCCTGGAACTCACTCTGTAGACCAGGCTGGCCTAGAACTCAGAAATCCACATGCTTCTGCCTCCAAAGTGCTGGGATTAAAGGTGTGCGCCACCACCATGGCTCCATGGTGATTCTTGTTGGAGCAAACAGACAAAAGTACTTACCACAGGGCTCTGACTTCTCCATCTACCCGCTTGCCATCCACTCAAGCCCCTGTTGGCCTCTCCCTCCCCTCATCTTGCCTAAGACCTGTTCTACTATCTTTTTTCTGTTGTGCACGCTCAGCTTCTTTTATACTTTTATCCTCCTGACACTTCTCTTGTAACCATCCCTGGCCTCATGCTTTTTCTCAATTTTCTGCAGAGGTCTTTGCAAACTCTGAGCTCATTAAGTCCATCACAGCTTCTTTAAAACCTTGGCAAAGTCCCTCCCAGTCTCTCACCCCTTTAAAGAGCTTTGTGCTGACATGGATTCGTGCTCAGTGATGGCGCTTCCCTGGAGCACACAGGAGCCCTGAGTTCTCTCCAGACTTCCTGATAGTTGCCTTCCTTTATGGCTTACATTATTTGAGACAAACATGAAGCCCACAGTTGTGATTTTCTATTGCTTCTTGTTTAGGACAGCAGTACACAACCAAAGCCTTGAGTAGCAAACCGACCACAGCCAAAAAAAACCATGCAGCTACTTAGGAACGCTCCATTTTGCCTGTCTAGAAGAATCTTTTGTGTATAGTAAGTTATTGCTATTAAATCCCCGTTAATTCTTTTTGAACGCTGGCTTCTGTGCCAAGCAATCTCCTAGGCACATAGCATAGACACATAAGGGGTATCATCTCACTTAGTCCCCCAACACTGCTTTCCAGGACAATCTATTGTTAATTATATTATGAATTTCCATAATAGATGTAGGATGAGGACATTAAGATGTTTAGGACTGATGTAGTGTTTGCATGCAGACAAAACAATGGCTGGAACATGGGACTGGAACATAGGTAACCCCCTTGACCCAGGTCTTGACCCACTGTGTCCTGTGGAGGTCATCAATCCATGGTCTTTAATGCCTATTCATTACCACATACATATTGACATTAAATATCATCTCTGCTGCCTTTTATGATTTAGGACTTATAAATGTTGTCTTGGATTCTATAAATTCCTTAAATGCTTTCGAAGTTCTGCCCAAAACCTCTGCTTTCTGTATCAACCCCAAACCTCTGCTTTCTGTGTCTATCTCTATGATGGTTAGTGGTACCATCCTGCACTTTGATTGTTTGTGTATTTGTGAGCTCCTGAATATCAGGGGTAATCATGTTGCCTTTGAGGCTGTTACAGGAAGGAAGGAAGGAAGGAAGGAAGGAAGGAAGGAAGGAAGGAAGGAAGGCTATGTATTTATTCACAATGGCTTTAAAACGCTGAGGAGACAGACTCTTAGGTGGAGACAACAGCACCTCTTGTTGTCTATGGTACTTGAGACTGAACCCAGGACCTTGGACCTGGCAAGTAGCCACTGAATCAACCAAGCTCTATGCCCAGCCAAAGGCACCAGTTTCATTCCAAGGACTGCTCCATGGCAGGGCTGCCTTCCCAGGTGGGTTGCTTGGTGGAGAGCCATACAACTCCATTGTGCCTACAGTTCCACATCGGGAGATTGTTTTCCAGCCTCCTAGTTTGTTTGCTTGCTTGCTTGTTTTCCTACCTCCTGAGCTACCTAGACCTCAGTATCAGTCCTCCAAAGAAAAATGATTTCCTGGAACCCAGAATGCGGTACACAAAGGCCATGAGCAGAAAAGCACCAGGACATCCCAGAGGGTCCCAGAACTGTCACTGTGCTTTTGACGGAGGTGTGGTTTCCATTAAGGCTACCCTTGCACAGTAAAAGGAAGGCTCCAGACCTACTGAGTTAGGTGCCTCTCAAAGCACTTTTGAGTAAGATGGGGGTTAATAACCTTTGAATCAGACCTTCTTCTTTAAAAATTGGAAATCATTATCAAAGCAACTTTTCCGGAAGTAATCTGAAAGGCCTTGGTAAAAATGTAAGAAATTAAACCAAATGGGGTCAGTTCAATATGTGGTGTGTGTGTGTGTGTGTGTGTGTGTGTGTGTGTGTGTGTGTGTAGGAGAACCAAACTGGGTTGTACTTATCAGCAGAACACTGAGTCAGGTGAAGAGCCAGCTGCACCCTAAAGTGGCCACTTCTGAAAGCCAGAGCCTGTCTCTAACTTTAGCATGGCTCCTGCCCATCACTCTCCTATGTGTATTTCTGACTTCCCAGCTGTCCACACCCAGGGCTGCCATCGTCTAAGTGTGTGGTTTAGCCCTTACTTAGGCATTTCTTTAAAGGCCTCCCTGGCCTTCCTTGGTCTGAAGACTCTCAGAATCTTAGGGCTGCAATTTCAGCTCCCTCTGCCTCAGTTTCTGAAATTGGCTGTAGGGAGGAGAGGTGGGAGAGGAGGGAGTGATGGTTACATGAGCCATGTACCTGGCACTAATCATGGCTCCATTCCGTGCACCCACCTTCCTTCCTTCCTTTCTTCGTTCCTTCCTTCCTTCCTTCCTTCCTTCCTTCCTTCCTTCCTTTCTCACTGGGATATTTTGAGGACCAATGAGGTAAGGTGCTTCAAGTGGCCAGAAGAACCTTGGCGACAGAGCTAGTGTCCATGTTCACTCGATGCAATAAAAATTTATTGGGGTTTTCTACCTCACCTTAGATCACTTAGTTCCCAGCTAAAAGACACAAAACTCTTATATCTATAATAAGCCTTAAAAGCACCAGAGCTGGGCAGATATCAACCCTCTATGGCTATTTTGTCTACTTCCCTGTCAATAACCCCAAAATATGATTCCCCATGCTCTGCCTGGGCACTCTTACTCCACCTAGCCAGCCCTCATGGCCAGTTCCCATGATCCCTCACTCCATGGTATTTTCCTCTCTCTTCCCCTCTCTGTCTTCCTGGCCTCTGACTCAGACCCCAAGCCCAGGACCAACTTGATTGGCTGTAGGCATCTTTATTGACCAACTAGAGATAACCTAGGGAGAAAGGTTACATAGCATCATTTGGTGAAAGTGAAGATTTTCTCCTCACTGGGGCCAACCAGAGCTTGGGGGGCTAGTACTTAGCATTATAATACATAGCAACTACCTCAACACTCACCTGCCTATAGATCAAAGGAGTGACTTTAAAATGTAACACTACAGCAAGTCACACACACACACACACACACACACACACACACACACACACACACACACACGACTAGTGACACATTCCCTACCAGTTCCTTTTGAATCCTCAAAGCAAATAAAGACAGCAAATATACAACAATCCTGGGAAGACCCAACAATTGTATATTTAAAAATAATAAACAGAAAATAAACAACAGATAACCACTGGATCCAAATGTGTTTATGTGCAGAAGGAGAAGGAGTAAGATTTTAGTAAGGAGTGCACCTCTGCCTGAGGTGGGTGCCTCTGAAGAGTTTATTTGGAACTGTAGAACATAAAAGGAGAAAGAAGCTGGTTCCTCAACAGCCTCCTAGAGATCAGCTTAATTAACTGATCAATTTGGAGTTGGGGCAGGTTAGAAAAATCCATTCAAGTTTCTCTCAGAAAATTGACAAGTGAGTTTGGTGTAAATGGGGTGTGGTGGAGGGAGGGAGGGAGGGACGGGGCAGATGTTACCGAGGGGTGAGGGTGCTTCGGAAGCTTCCCTTTCCAGGTCTTTGATTGGTTGGTTTTAAGGACCGCCTCCTCTCCAGCTTCCCAGACTAGCACATTCTAAACATCTCTCCTGTCGAACGAAATCCTTCCTTTCAGAATCTGCAAACGATTTTTGTCTTCTGTTCGTTGGTGTTATGAATTCAGAGACCGACACCAAGCAGCGCGGGCTGTGGGAACTGGGGAAATAACGTTAGAACCACTTAGATTTCTGCTTTTCATTCTACAAATATTGGGGGTAGACTTTAAATATTAGATGGAGCCAATGAAATATGGATAAAGAGATAGTCAGACTGTCTTTATGGAATAGTAATTGCAGACCTTTCCCAAGTCATTCTCCTAATTGTGCCTTGAATATTGAGGTGGTCCCCACACCCTGTCTTTATGGCTATATTCACTGCAGGTTCGAGGTAGGTAAAGAAGCAAGCGTCACAGGCTCTGGCTCTGGCTCCGCCCCAGGGTCCTGACAGCTGGGGAGGTTGTTGCAAAAACTCCATTACAAATAATGAAAAATTGAAACTTATCAATGATTTATTATGAGGCCCTTAAACAGACCATCTCATCATTCAGACCATATAAGGATACCTTCTGCTCACCCAAATTCCAATTTGATTTTACCTTCCTTTCCTTTCTTTCGGACCAGAGATTCACAGGGCTGAATTAATTCTGCTTTCTAATGTCACGTGCCTGATAGCTAACAGGCCCTTCTTAAATGTTATTGTGTGCTCGTCCATACCCTGACCTCCACCCCCACCTCCACCACCTTCTCTGACCCCCTCACTTCTCTTTATTCAGATGTATGACTACCCTTGAATAATAGATGATACTGCTTTGTGTGTGCGTGTCTAATTGACAATCATTCTCATTATCCTTCTTACTTTTCCATGCTTCCTGTCATGTTCAATATAATTATGGCGGCCAAGAACTCTACCTCCCCCCCCCCCCCAGTGGCGCTGCTTGGGATCCTGGCCAGGAACAATTCTGCCTGCAGGGACACAGGCCATTGCACAGGAACCCCTTGTACAAATATGCCTTGTGGCTGCCACCTCTCCCGAAGCCCCCAGACATTTGTAAAATCTGTCTCTGGAGTCCCAAGCAGTTGGATGCTGAAGTGCTGTATAGAGTTTTCCACACACGGCAGTGCCAGGCTCTCTCTCTCTCTCTCTCTCTCTCTCTCTCTCTCTCTCTCTCTCTCTCTCTCTCATTTCTCCACATTCTCCCCTGCACTTGACACTTAATACAATCTTCCATTTGTATCAGTCTGATGATTTTGAAGTGGATCAAATTGTAACTTCAATGTGCAGTTCTTTGATTACCAGGAAAACCTGTGTCTCTTCATATGCTTATCAGCAGTTGGCTTTCTTCTTCTGTAAACTGCCTCTCCCATTTGCCCTGTTTCCTGAGGAGCTCCTTGCCTTTCTCTCTGGAGTCCACAGGAGTCCCTGGAAGCCTCCAGTCCTTATTGATTTTAGGCACAACAAACATCTTCTCTAACTCCTTCTGTCAGGTAGGTTAACTCTTCTGAACTGAAATCTCTAGTTTTGACTGTATGTAGCCAGTCATTTTTCCTTTAAAGGTTTCTATTGTTTGGTCCTCAGATAGGAAATTGCTCCAAACTCAACAGTCACAAAGACTACACCCCCTTCTATATGGCTCCTGTCTTTGTCATACACAGGGTCAATAGTCCATTGGGAATTCAGTTTTGTCCCAATTGAGAGGTACGAATAAACGGTTTTTTTTTCCCAGACTGAGTCATTTTGCTCAACACTAATATGCTCAGCCATGTCCAACCTTTCCACACTGCAATGGGACAATGACATCTACAAAGCTCACACTTGAGAATCACACAACTGAATTACTTTCTCTCTCTCTCTCTCTCTCTCTCTCTCTCTCTCTCTCTCTCTCTCTCTGTCTCCCTCTCAGTCTCCCTCTCCTCTCCCTTTCCCCTCTCCCCTTTACTTGCACACTAAACAACTAATTTAGTGTTTACACAAATGGAAACAAACTTATAAAGTGCTCAATGATGTTAGTTATGATTCACATTATTATTATAGCATTATTTCACATCTTCCTATTTATACAGAAAAGTGTCCATAAAGTTGTAACCTAAAATCTTAACAATAGTTCTCTCTAGAAGACAGGAGTATGGATTCTCCTCCTTCTTTTTGCTGATTTGTGTTTGTTTGTTTTTTTTTTTCTAAATTTTCTATCCATGAAAATGCACTGACCTCCAAATGAGTAGTAACACATTATTTTTTAATTTGGGGGGGGGTGTGGAGATGATGTTTGGGGTGGGCATGGAGGTTGGTATCCCTACAATCGAGAGTGGCCTGCATGTATACTACACAGCAAGAAATAGCATGGAGCCCTACACAAGCCGTCAGGAGGCACAGGAGAGAGTGGCACTCTGCACTTTGTGTCTTGGAAAAGGACTCATCTGGGAGCACACAGGATGGAGTCCTGTGAGGGCTCAGGAACACTCACTAGAGTCTTGAAAGGCGCTGGATAATTTCCAGCCATTAACAACACCTGCAGTCCTGCTGAGCAGGCCAATGCTGGGGTCATTAGAGACCTTCCTCTAAGACAGATAAGGACCTGGGAGACAGAGAGCATGCTTACCCAGCGGGGTAGCACCCAGAGGAGGAAAGCCCTGCCAGATAGGACCCTACCCCATCTTGCAGAAGAGAAGAGCCAGACTGACCCCTGGGCAGATTTTGAAACTGCAGTTGTACGGGCATTGAGGGGGTGGTGTATAAAATGGGCCCTGGTGTGAAGTGGGCCACACTAACCTCCTACGGGGGGATGCTTTTACATGTCACACTAACCTCCTATGGGGGGATGCTTTTACGTGTCACACACTCGGGGAGTAGGCTCACGGAAAGATCAGGCCAAAGAACTGTGCATTCTACTGCACTGTTACCTAGTGTCACCAGCAGTGGGGACACACTGTGAAGAGGTTTTCAATCACCAGAAAGGAGCAGTGCTTGTTAGAAAGAGTTCATCATTCTTCCAGACAGGAAGCCCATGAGCACAGACTTTCTGCCATTCCTTGACTCTAAACCACATCCGGAAGTTCAGCTCTTTAGTCAGGGTAACTAATATGTCTCTTCTGCAGTGTCACTAAGAAGTGCAAATGTTAAAGTAAAGATTTCCATCTATATAAGCCTCAGATACGCTCCTGTCTATGAGACATCTCCCCTGTACCCCTAAAAGGAGCCCACAGAGACTCCCTGTGGTGGCTCTGAAGACCTTGACCTGGTCACTTCCCCTCTCTGACTGCATCCAGCCCAGACTTCCACCTGAGTTTGCTCTGTTGGCGATTTCAGACTTCCTCATGTAAGAGTGCACAGTTCTAAAAGAGACTTCTTAGCAATATTTATTTAAACATCTTGAATTTCTCCAAACCCCACCCCCCATGATAGCAAAAGAATTGAAAATGTTTACAATTACACCAGAAACAAAGGAACAAAAAATAAATAAATAAAAACCCAGAGAAGAGTTCTGTTCTCTGGCTGACTAGAGATGTTAAATAAACATACAAGCTGGGCAGGGTTTAGTACCTCCTTTTTCCAGAAATGTGACAGCTGACTCATCCATCCAACTATTGCTCAAATGAGAGTCTAGGTAAATTGCATTCCGAGAACATAAAGAGGGAACCGATGGAAAAATGTGAAGAAGAGGCCAAGAAAGCTAGAAGGGGAAGCAAGGGGGCTGACCGGCTTGGACTGATGTGACATGGAGGCAGGGTAGGGGTCAGGGCTGTGGCACTAAAGAAAAAGCTTCCGTTCACTCTCCTAGGAAGCAATCTCTTGTAGGGGAAATTTTCTCATATTAGCGATGTGCTTCTTTTCAAATTGGATGGTAGATGTGCTGGTGTCCATTTTAGCATTTGGCTTTAACACACCTAATGTTAAGTATGTTCTTCCTCAGTATATTGTAAATGGCATAATTCAGCAGAATAAATTATTTGGGAAAGTGGGGTCAGCTTAGGCTTGAGGTTTGTGAACTTGGCCATGTCTTGTCAAAGGCGCCCACAAGTGAGTGTATTCAGACACAAGACTATGGAAAGCCTTAGAACTTGGAAGCAGCATATAACCAAAGAGTAAGAGCTGAAATCTAGACTGGTTAGATTCTGTACAGGGAGTAATTGGGTCAGGATTTCTTGCCCTGGCATACTCAGCTGGGTAGCTCTCCTCCATAAAACTAGCTGTCTCTCTGGAGAAACTGAGCTAAGAGAGATCTGGCTATGTCAGGCACAGAAGCGATCACCCATCATTCCAGAAGGCACTCTTAGTTGTATATAAAGTTTGAGGCCAACTTGTACACATGAGACACGTGATATAAAGAAAAGATGAGTGGGGTCAGGGGTGGCAAAGAGGAGGCTCTGACCTTGCAATACCAGACCTAGCTGACAATATGCTAGATCTTACGAGATACCTGGTCCACCAACATTCACACCCTAACTCACAGAGAGATCGGGAGTTTGATTTCTAGAGAAATAGGCTGTCTATCTCCTGATACACTAAGGACCTTTATATTAGGGGGTTCCCCAATGAAACCAGCAAGCACCTACTACTTGTCTTTTGGAAAATGAAGCTGACCTTTTCATAAGCCCTGCTTCTTCACCTAGAGTCTCCAGACATCTATCTGATATCCTCATCTTAAATGTAAGCTTAGAGCCAGGAATCAACAGACACTTAAAGTTCCCACTAAGAAAGCCATGCACTAGAATAAACAGAATCAGGAGGAAGGACGGGAATTAGGAAGCAGGCAAGATGGAAGAAAATCAGACCGATGAGCTACACTTAGTCCTGATGAGGACATGGTGCACTGTGAAATAAGAGAATCTACATCCGACAGAAGAAACTGGCTTTTCAACATTCAAAACAGAGCAAACACTTAAACATTCAGTAAAGGTATTTATTATATAACAAAGTTAAGGCCTCTTTCAAGCTATAAATTAAAAACAACAGGAAATTACAGAGGAAAGATAAGGAGATATGACCAACAATGAAGATATTCAAAATACAAACAACAGATATTTCAAAAAGAGTCCCACAGTCAAAGAGGGAGAGATTATTGAAAAGATCATTCGAATTCCCCAAATTTGTTTATTCTGATGTATGGCCTTCTTATGGGAAGGGAAAGGGAGAGAAGGAGAGGGGAGGGAAAGAGAGGGGTGGGAAGAGAAAGGAAGGGGAGGGAAGGGAGGGGAGAAGAAGAGGAAAGAGAGAGGGAGGGAGGGAGGAAGGGAGGGAAGGAGGAAGGGAACAGCAGGCTGGCAGGGAGACAGGAGAGCCATCTTGTTTAGGAATTTGGAGGTGACAAGTGACAGTAGGAAAACACCCCAACACTTGCAAGTGTTCACCTTGAGATGATGAAAATAGAGTATACAGCAGTTTTTATCATTTAACATATTACTATTTAATATTTAAAATCTATATGTACATTTTATTTCATTATTTTTTTAAGTTAAAATATGAAGGCCAAGACAAATCTGAAACATCCTCAACTCTAAGCCATGTTTTAAAGGATAACATTAGACATAGTTTACTTTTCTATATCCAGAGCCATGAAGCACATCAGGGATGATGAGAGGTCCAGCCTCTGACAGCAGTCTCTGATCTGAGGATCAGGATACTGGAGGAGGCACTCCAGTCACAGGGCAGATCAAGGTGACATCTCTCTAGATGTGCAGAGCAGAGCCTCTGCTCACATACTGTGCAGTGGGCATCACGGGGTTCTAGGACTGTGTCTGGTTATCTTGAGTGCATGATGTCACCCGGTTCTGGTTATCAGGTGCATCCTTGGGGCTCCCGACTAAGCTGTTTTCACGTGTCTAAAAAGTTTTGTTTTGTTTTGTTTGTTTGTTTATTTTTGTGTTGTTTTGTTTTCTCTATATTCATTATGGTCTCCATGTATGGTTCCACAGCTACAGTTAAGGCTTGCTTCCATTCACTTTGGCCAGCTATCTGGCTGAATGGCTTTTAAGTAGCCTTTCTAATAGCTTGATAAAGCTTTTTGATATATTCTGTTCAACAAGTTAGATCAGCTCTACATTCATCATGACTCCTCAGAGAGATAGAACCACTCTGAGAATAGGAGATAATAGTAATTGTAGTCACAATGTTTATAGATACCATTGCTATTGCTGTCTTGTATGTATGTTCTGGTAGGGCTCTCTGTAGGTTGGAGGATGTCCATCCACACTACAGAGGGCCGTCCTCTTGGCCTATCTACCAATTTAGACATGACCTTCATGCCTATGCACCCTCACAGACACAACCAGAATCCAGAACACGAGAAACCTGGCACAGAATGAGCCACCCAGTCACTTCAGCTGCACACTGTCCTTTTACAGTGTTTTTGAGACACTCCAGGAGGAGTTCCTGCACACGTGCTCTTCCCAGCAGCCATTTCTCATCACCACTCAGCCTTCTGCCTACAGACACTCCCAGAGCTGTCCGTGCCCCCAGGCCGCACCGAACTTTTTTTCATCCTGGTAGTTTTTAGTCTAATCGTTTGTCTATTTCTTTGTTTGTTTACTATGGTCTGACTCCCTCAAGAGACTACAGACTCTGAATGCAGGAAGGGAATCTGTCCTTTGGTGCAGTCTATACCTCAAGGAGAGCAAAGCCTGGCACAGAGGAAGCACAACAAATGTTTTGAAATGAATGAATGAATGAATGAATGAATACCTCATAATAGAAAGGCCACTGAGAGAAACCCAGAGTGGAGCTGGAACAGTGGAGAGCTCTTTACAAAGTGACTTGGGACACCTGCCCTAGTCCAGGCTCTCTGCTAACCAGGTACACGTTACCATACGCCTATCTCTCTACTTTCTAAATAAGAACGTTAGGGTGCTTCCATCCCCTCTTTCCCCAACAGGCACCATGTATTTGCCAAAGCTTTTTGTTGAGACTTTTAGAGAATAACATTGGTTTCATTCCCCAGGGTGATGGATGAATAGAAATTTCCATCAGATACATTCTTTCTCTCCGTGCATGCCAATAAGCAATTAGTCTCTGCGTTCCTTGCCTCTGCTCTTTCTCTCATGAGAGAGGAAGACTGACTCACTGGTCAGGTAAATGCAGCAGCCTGAAACTGAAGGATGCCTGTCTCTTGGAAATGCCCTTGGGAGTTGCTATGGTTCCTATAGTTTGGGTCCCAAATGCCTGCACTAAAGACTTGGACCCACTTTGATGATTTGAAGGTGATAGATGCTTTAAAAGGTGGGACCTACTGTGATGCTTTCAGCTGTTTGGGGCATGCTCTCAAAAAGGGATACGGAATCAGTGGTGGTTTGAATATGCTTGGTCCAGGGAGTGGCACTGTTTGGAGGTGTGCCCTTATTGGAGTAGGTGTGGCCTTGTTGGAGGAAGTGTGTCACTGTGGGGGCGGGCTTTTGAGATCTTTCTCCTAGCTGTATGAGAGACAGTCTGCTGCTCCTGGCTTCCTTTGGATAAAGATGTAGACCTCACGGTTCCTTCTCCAGTACTATGTCTGCTGGGATACTGCCATGCTTCCTGCCATCATGATAATAGACTTATCCTCTGAACCTGTAATCCAGCCCCAATTAAATGTTGTCTCTTATAAGAGTTGCCTTGGTCATGGTGTCTGTTCACAGCAATGGAAATCTAATGAAGACAGGGCCATAGTTTCTTCTTCCTTCTCATCCTCACAATTTTGCTTCTAGGCTGCTGGGGGGCGGGGGTAAGCAGCTTACTCCCACCACAACCCCCTCAGCATCTTTCACCACGGCAAGCCATGGGACCAGCTGGCTATGGACCAATGCCTCTAAAACTGAGCCAAAATAAACCCTTTTATGTCTTCATTTGTAAAAATTACATTGCATTTATTTATTTTGTATGTGTAGCTCAGGAAAGCATCGACCACTGTGTGAGTGTTGAGGTCAGAGAACAACAGCAACAATCGGTTCTCTCTTTCTGTCTTATGGGTGCTAGGGATCACTCAGGTCATCAGGCTTAGTGGCAAGTGCCCTTGTCCACTGACATCTCCCTAGACCTCCTGTTTTCTTCATAAGGTGGTTGCCTCAGGTGTTCACAGAAAGCTAACCAACATACTCCAGTGGGAACTAGTATATAGTAAACAGTGCTTGAAATCACAGTCTAATGGCAAGTCTATTCCAAGCGTCTTTGTATATGAACTGGCAGGGTGCTCAGACAGAAACCATAGTATATACAGCCATGTTAAAGCTAAAGCTTCTGGCTTAGGTCTGCCATGCATAAGCTTTGAAACCCTCAGGCCACCATCTGAACTCAGCAGATAGTGAAATAGATAAGGAAGCATTCACTTAGAGGGTTGTTATAAGGATCAATAAATTCCAAATTCACAGGGTCCTCTGGACAGTAACACCAGGAACCCAGATAGTCTCACTGACTGGGTCCACTGCTGTGGTTGGATGGTTCTTATAAACTCTTTCTCCCTTTGTTTCCTTGTTCATTCAACAATGAATATTTCCCAAGTAATCTGAAGACATATGACATTACTTCATTAAATTTTGATGGAGCTTTTTTTTTTATATCATTAGTCTCTGACTTGGGGGGGGGCTAGTATCTCTTGCTATAATTCTCGGATATACTTCCCTGGCAATATCTCTGAGGGGGTAGCGGGGAGAGTTGCCTTCTGCGTGTGTGCTCATCCCCAAAGCATTCTGCTCTCCTCTGTCCTAATGTGAGATGTGGAAGGTGTACCCTGCTTCTTAGTGTCACCTTTGCTCAGTCCCTGTATGAGGCAGAACAAGTAATGGTCATCGTTGGTAGGAAGAAGAGAGAGATGAACTCAAAAGTGGAATTACAGGTGGCTGGGAAGGATAAAGCTGAACAACAAAATATCAGAAGTTGTCTTATAACAATAGAAAAGCCAACTAGCAGAGATGACTTTGGGATTTAATGGGTCCCTGTCATTACCCTTGCCTCCTCTCCTGAGGCTATTTCTGGGGTTTGGACCAAGGACAGTAGGCAGAATATGAAGATGTTTTGAAATAAAAAATGGCAGCTTGGAGATAGTGTCAAAATTGTGAACGGCATATCTGTATCCTCACACCTTGATATTTTAAGTCTGTGATTAAATGAAAGATCTTGAGGTTATAGCTATTGAGTAATTCCTAGACTGATAACTGAAGCCTGCTGGTACATCTTTGTACAGCTTGGGTCCTGGAACCCTGACGAGGACCAATGAGGGAAGGAAAAAAATGGCAGACACACAATTAAGTAGTCTGGTCTGTCTAAATGGAGAATCTATAATCTCTCTGAAGCTCAGTGATACAGAGTTATTGCATATAGCTGAACAAGGGGATAGGGTTATTATACACACATAAAACAAGCAGGCAGGCTTACTATGTAGAGCTGAACAAAGAGGCAGGTTTTGCTAACCTCGGTAGGTGCAGTTTCTGTAGGGAAGCCATCTTTAGACAGTAACCATTGGGGGAAGAAAACTATGGTGGACATTTCCTGCACACTGTAGCATTCACACTCAGACCTGAGGAAAGATTTGGCAACTGTCTGAGCCTCACCTAGAGCAGGCTTGCTCATTCCTGTGTGGCTGAGGCATCAGGTCCTTGACATGACCACACCCATGTCAACATACACAAGCACTCAAGACTCCTCTTCCTCCCTACAGCCTGTCCTTACAATAGAAAGCACCTCTCTCTTATTCTATACTAAGAATTGTTATGAGTGCCCATGTTATGATCAGTTGCCCTTGACTCGAATTTAGCAGAACTCACGAGTTTCTCCTCCTTCAAGAACAGATGGCTTCCATATTCCCTATCCCCTATCCACATAAACCATAAAACCTTGAGAGCTGCCCACATGCCTATTTTGTCAATGTCTTTAAAGTAGAAACTTATCTACTTTTGACACCAAAATATCTCTCAAGTTGATGAATTTCTCTTAGCTAAATAGTTATGTTTAGGATGTTCAAAGAGGTACTAAAAAAAAAAAAAAGAGGAAATAGTTAAACAAAAGCAGATAATGCTCTATGAACATTTAAGCAAATGGGAGAAGAAACCAATTACAAAGACCATAAACAAAAAGAATCATTACAACGAAAGAGTCAGTATATGTAATAAAATCAGGATGCGATGCAGTCACCACAGTGATTGGTGACTTGAAGGATGGTAATGAATATGAGACCTAACCCAGGCACACAGCGAGACAGCTTTCCTCGGATGATGGCCACCTCTGTCTCATACTCTTTCTGGACATGCATTACTTTTTGGCCAAGAGGTGTCACTTCCATCTCCCCTGGAATCTGTACTGGCTTCAATATCTTATTTGGTCATGGGATGTGGTAAAGGTGCTGCCTGAATCTTCCACAGCTATATCTTAAAAATTCTCAGCCATTTCTGGCTTCGTCCCTTCAAGCATTCAATAACAGAGCCCAGTAAAATACTGTGAGAAACCTGGCCACAGGGAAAGATTGTTAAATAATGTAGGGAACAATCTAACATGGATAACTCATGTGTGGCTATGCCCGTTGACTACTATGCCCTACTGAGTTCCTGCTGTGGCTGGCATCAACTGTCTGATACCTTGGGAGAGTCTGAGTCAGCTTGGATGTCCAAGTCAAGCAAGCCTGAGATAATCACAACTGCTGCTGACCTCCAGCCTCAGCAACACAAGAGACCAAGCAAAGACTTGGTCAAGCTATAGCACGACGAGAAAGACAATAATAAATTACTGTCCCCGCATGTTAGTGGTCTATGATGCAGCACTAGATAATTGGAGCTTGTATGCACTGAGAAATTAATAGGAATTCTAGAAGTGAATGTGGCAGAGAAATAGTATTTAACAAGTAATATACACGATATATAACATAATATACATATTACATATTACATACAATATATGATATATAAGTATATATACAATGTGTTTATATATAATTACACAATATAATATATAATAATATATAATATCATACATTATATTATATATCATTATATATAATTCATATATATATAAGAATTTTCCATAATTAAGAAAAGATGCCAGTGTGAAAACGCACTCACATTTTCATACAAGATAGGGGAGGAGGCTCAAATATCCAACAGCATCTTCATATGAAGAGAAGAGTTTCAAAGACACGCCAGCATCTTTTTTTCTATTTCGTGTGTGTGTGTGTGTGTGTGTGTGTGTGTGTGTCTGTGTGTGTGTGTGTGTGTGTGTGTGTGTGTGTGTGTGTGTGTGTGGTGCATAAATGTCTGTGTGCATGTCAATGTGTGCATATGTTCCCCCAACCAGGTAAGCAACTGAAGGATGCAGAAGGCATCCTATACACTCCAAGCAATTACCCCCTGTCTGCATTTTGAAGTTCCTGAATCCCACAGGTATTCACAGTCAAACAAGGTCCAAACTATTACTACAGCACTAATAGGAAGTAGGGAATGAATCAGTTTTAACTCATCTCCTTTATTATTTGTTGTTACTTACCTGCCTAAGTAATCAACTGTGTTATAGAAAAGCATGGATAGGAAAAAAAACAGTGAATGTATCACAGGAATCAGGCATCCAGAGATCTGGTGGGCTTGGCACACACCTTCCAAGGCTAATGGAACCTCTATCTTATGTTTTCCCTGTTCTTGCTCAAGTTATATCTTAAAAGCCAGCTATTCTGCCCTGCGGAGCCCCTGTCTGTTTTGTAGAATGGATGCTGTGTGCTTCATAAATCATTAATAAAAGCCCATTAGATCCTTAAAGCTCAGTTTGTTCAAGTTCTGTTCTTTGACACCCACACAAAATACACTTTTTTTCCTATAACTCAATTATCTTGGAAATGAGGGAACCTGATGGTGGATAATAAAAATGTGACCATAAATCGTCATGTCAAGTGAACACTTGGGTAAACTCTAGGTACCAGTGAGAACACATACAGCCAGCCCTTAACTACTCATCCATCATCAAAGCCTGAGGACCTCTGCTCTTAGAAGACTAGGAAACAGAATAGCCTGATGGAATGGGAGCAGATTTGGTTTCAACAAGCATCAAGAACCTCCTAGTTGATTTTGGAGAAAGGGCCGACCATGGGCAAGGGTTCCAAAATGGGCTGGCGCAGACATGGAAGAAAAAAATCACCTTAGGGTATCCTGTCTCACCAACACAAAGGAGCCTAAGGGTCTGAGGTGGGCTGGAGAGAGGTGACCAGAAGTATAAACTGGGGACAATTCCTGACTCTACTCTTGTGTTTCAGGCCCTGGGAGAAGTCTTAGCCTTGTCCAAACCTCAAACTTCCAGTAGCTTCACAGAGTGGGAGTAATGAGCTAGAAGGTTTAAAGAAGGGGAGAGAGAAACAAGAGGGCCTGGCTGGAGACAAGCCAAAGCCAGGGGTTCAGTGACAACCACAGATAGAAACCAAATCCCCATCCTGCCCAGAGGAGAGACAGAGGATGGATAGCATTGTCCACTATGTCCTTCCAAAACCCAGCTGGGTCCCTGGCTACTGAAGTCGTTTTGGAGTCATGGACAGCTTGGAAGTTTTTGAAGTTCTCCTTGGTCCTTCTAAGCTGAACGATCAACCTTCAAGAGACCAAGGATTAAGAAGGTTTATGAGGAACATAATCACCACCACCACCACCACACACACACACACACACACACACACACACACACACACACACCTTTTTGGTGGTACTCTCTACTCACCACTAGGAACAATTACGGTTATGGAAATTAACCAACTATAAATAGGACTTATTTTGTGGAACAATCAATATAGGTCATGAATTTCTCTCCCTATTTTAATCCTTACTTAAAGTCATTTCCTTATCTGTGGAATTCACTACCTCCCTCCCTGAAGGCCTTTTACCTTTTGTCTAGGCCCAAGCAAGGACTACATTCACCTCCGTCCTTATCCAAAGCATTCTTCTTACTGTATCGCTCTCTCCCAGGGCCTCTTGCTTCCTTTCTCATCTTCCCAAAATGATTGTTTGTGTTTGGACTCAGCAGTGCAGAGCCAGTGTGGTGGCACATGCCTGTAACCCCAGCACTTGGGAGCCAGGGCCAGGGTGATCTGGAATTCAGGGTCATTCTTAGTTTCATAGCAATTTTGAGGCCAATCTGAGCTGTATGAGATTCTGCCTTTAAAAGGAGAATGGGTAGAATATTAATGAGCAATTATCTAGATCAGGTTGAGTGTGTCTGCAGGAGATGAATGTAGGAAGACCTAGCCCACTATGAGAGGCATCATTCCCTAGGCCAGGCCCTGAACTGTGTGGGCAAAGAAAGCTAGTAAAGTAATCAAGTAGGAAATTTTTGTTTCTCTCTGCCCTTGACCATGAGTGTGCTGAGACTAGCTGTCTCAAGTTCCTGATTAGTGACTCCCCTGCAATGACAGATCATAACCTGGAATTCTGAGCTAAAAATAAACCCTTTCTCCCCCAAGTTAATTTTTGTGTGTGACTTATCACAGCAACAAAAATAAAACTAGGATACCTGTAACCTAAGGTAGTAGGTTACATATGCCGTTTCCATTCCAATGCTCAGACAACTCACACTATTTATTTTATGAGCCTCTTCCAGGCAGTACAGGTAGCGAGTGAGTAACAAGAGGCAGTAAGTGAAATGCAGTGTGATTTCACAATACTAGTTACCCTGCTCTTCCTATTTCACTACATGCATATAGATCTCTTCTCACAGACAGTTTGGTCCCTAGTTTGGGGATCAGAAAGGTATTCCGAGGCGAGGCAGGCTTGCCTGACCTTTAGAGGGTGCTCTCCCTATAATTCCTCTTTATCCCTCTTGTAGAGATTCTCAATGCTGTCCTCCAGGCCTCCTTCAGCATCTCATTTCCCCAGAGGAAGAAAGTAGAGAGCAGAAATGGCCATTGCCTTGTTTCTCATTTCGAAAAGTGAAATGAGCTCGGCTTCAAACTTTCGAAGACAATAACGCTTTGGATCTTTTTATTCATAGGCAGCATCTATCAATCACTGGAGAAACATTTCCCTTCCCTTCCCTCTCTGCATTCCTTAACTCAGTTGATCTTTTGCAGATCTAGGGTCTCGACTTCGGGACTCACTCATGCTAAGCAGACCCCCTTACCAGTGAGCCACAACCGCAGCCCAAGGTGATCTTCTGATAGGAGAAGGAAGACCCTACGGGAGACAGAGTAATAGACTCAGGCTTGGGATCAGTAGGTGATCCCCAAAACAAATAGTTCCTCGTCTTTCACGGAAACTACTAGAGAATTTCATGAGCAGGCACGGCCCTGTCTCCAGCGTCTGCCTTTTCTGACCCCAGAATTTCATCTCTGGCTGTGCATCTCCAAGCTCTTGCTAGGAAGTGGGAGCTAGACTGGTCAGCCCTCACACGTGGCTACGTGGCTCTGAGTGCTTACACAAGCTCCTTCCCCCAGGACCTGCCTGTCCACCACTGGAAACAATGTATCAATCTACGTCATTTCTCAGATCCCATCCAAGTTTAAAATCCCATGGAACCGAGAGGCAAGTTGGCTTCTCTGAAGCCTCTGAGTCCATTAGTGATCATTAGCCCCTAGATATCAATCACCAGGAGGATACGAACAGTTGATGGTGGCTCTGAGCACTTTTATTTAAAAGGGAAAACAATTGATCTGGCAAGATAGCTAAGCAGGTAAAACCTCCTGCTGAGCAGGCCTGGTGACCTGAGTGAAGGCTCCAGAACCTACGGAAGGAAGCTGCTGCAGCCTGGACCCTGTCAGCCCAAGGCTGAAATCCAAGCACTTGGGAGGCTGAGGTGGGAGAATCCTGAGTTCAAGGCCAATCTGAGCTTCAAAGGGAAACTGTCAAAAAAAAAAAAAAATGGAAACAGTGCCCACATCTAAACCCCAGCATTCCAGTGGCAAACTGGGAGGAAGAAAGGGGAGAACTGGCTAGAAGTGCCTAGGCCACCTCAGCTAAACTGAAGCACACAAAATGTCAGAAACAAGAAAGGCCTTACCTTCTAGCCAAAGCTACATAATAAGAATCTGTTTCAAAAGCAATACGACGATAATTTTAAAACATAATAAATAAAATAAAGACCCTGCCTTAACACGGTAGAAGAAAAAATATGGCTCCCGGAGTACACGTGTGCACTGTTGCATTCGTGCACCTACACACACAAATAATTATAAGTTCAAAAAAATTAAAGGAAAAGTACTGAGATGTATATACATAAGCAGTCACGTGACTGTATAACTTGATTGATTTTCCCAAGCCAAGCAACCTTGGATACTCAGTATCCCATCCCCTGCCTGTTTCTGGGCTCTAGTATTGATTCATGCCTAACAAATAACAAATTTTGACTCTACAAATAACCTGCCTTCAATTCTGTTACTTAGGCGATTCATAAATAGCACACACCTGCATTGTCGTGAACCAAGCAGACAGAATAAGCCACGTCAGGGGGCTCAGAGTCGTCCTCTATTACCCAGAGGAAGAGACTGTCAGACACAAAAGCGGTACACAAAAGCACAAACAAAAAGAAAAGAAGACTTAACTCGCCACAGCTGTGGCGGGATCGCTGGCATCCGTTCACTGAACATCCCGGCCTCCGCTCGGAAACGCCGTGGTACTCAGTGGAAAATAACAGTCAGACATTTCCAACACATGCTTGCACACATGACACACATATGTACAGACACACAAAGTCATGTGAGTCACTAAAGGTCACTGCTGCCTTTAGAAAAAAAAAAAAAACAACAACAGACCTTCAGGGCTTCCCATAGCAAACAAACTCTAGGGACTCTTGGAAATGCACGGAACGCATTATGTACTATGGGCTGGACACGAGTCTTTGGAGGGAGGAGGGAAATGGTACGGTCTGTATATAAATTGTCCGTGCAGCTCAGATGTTGAAGGCTTGGTCTCCAGCGTGAGATCCAATCATTGGGAAGCGATTGGCTCTTGGCATCTCTGACCTAATTAATGGGTTGAGAGATTCCTAATGCGAAGGCATTGTTGGAAAAGGAGGAGAGTGTAGGTCATGGAGAGATAGACTTAGTGGAAAATTTTTTGTGTCTGACAACCTCTTCCTCTTGTCCTTTGCCCCTCCCTGTCTTTCTTTCTGTTTTCTGGCCACAATGAAGTGCTTGGCCTTGCCCCACCATTTTGTCTCCCCCATACTGCTTGAGCTCACCAAAGGCCCATAGTGATAAAGCCAAGTCACTATGCGCTAAAACCTCGGAGCCAATAAGCTGGCATGAGCCCTCCCTCCTTTGAAGTTGTTTCTCTCTGATGTCTGTCACAGCAACTCTCTAATTCAAACGATATCATCCTTACCCATCTCTACTACGCCACTCTCTTGTTTGTAGAAGTGTGCCTGTCCGTAGCAAGAAGTTAACTCTATCCAAATGAACCCTAGGCCTTGGTTCATCATTGGGATGAGATGAGATCCTCCTTACCTTGATCTAAAACCTGAGGCTGATGCTGCCTTTTTACTGCGATAAGGGAAGCCAAGCTGTGTATCAAGCCAGCGCAAGGGAGATGCTCAGGTCTGAAAAGCCATAGAGATACAAGGACCGAAACCCTGATAAAACTGTCTCTGAACCCTAGGGCCAGGTCAGCTTAGCTGGGAAATCTCTTTTCTTTGAAAAGCTAGAGTTCAATATACAATTAATTTGCAACCTGATGTACTCTAAACCAAGAGGACCAGCATAATCATTAATTTCCCCAATGTCAATTTCCTCTTTTGTAAAGTGGGATTTTAAAAAATTGTCTCACCTGGCAGAATTATATGTCATATCTTACTTACATAGAGTGCCTACCTCTGTTTAACACTTGATAAACAAGCCTTTAGTGGATGGCTTGCTTTTCCATTTATTTTCTGCCTTAAAGGATTAGCCATATGTACAGAGACAAGAGACACTTAATGGATCCAAATGCGCACAGAAAGAAGAGAAAAAAAAGGAAATGTATGTTGTACATGCAACTCCCTGGCTGTAATGCCCTTATGTGAGAGGACTGAGGTGCCTAGAAACTGCCTGACTCCATGACCGGCTACAAACTGGTAGTTTGGGAGACTAGGCCTGAGTTTCTGTTTCCCAGAACTGGAAAAGTACAAAACAAGTCAATTCCAGAAAGAAAAAGAAAGAAAGAAAAAAAAAAAAACCACCCTCGCAAGCATCCAATCAGGAGCTACACCACCACCTGGCCTGAGCCAAGAATAGTTAATCAGCCTCAGTTCCAAAAAGACCCCCAAACTCCCCCAGAACCTTGACCAATCCCAAAGGCACCTACACCCCTGGAGTTAGAGTCTTTTAATCAAGTGAAAGAACGGTAGAAGGTTCCCACCTCTACCCTAATAGGCTTTAAATTGACCCTGCAAAGTCCACCTCTGTGTCTTCCATCCTGATGTACGGTAGACCCCTGCAAAGTCCACACCTCTGTCTTCCATCCTGATGTACGGTAGAGACCCCTGCAAAGTCCACCTCTCTGTCTTCCATCCTGATGTACTACGGTAGAGACCCCTGCATGCTAGGTCTCTGCGGAATAAACGCTCGCTCTTTGCTATTTACATGCTATTTGAGTCTGGAGTATCATTCTTCGGTAAACCACGGGCCCTTACAATGTATGCAGACAAAATGCTCATACGTACAAAAGACAAATTAATAAATATTTTTAAAAGAAAAGGCTTTTAAGGTGACACGCAGGGCTAGAAAGATGGTTTGGCAGGTAAAGGACTCCCTGCCAAAGCTGCCGGTTGAGTTTGGCCTCTAGGTCCCTCATGATAGACGGAGAGAACCGACTCCCACACGTTGCCTGATTTCCCGACACTTGTCATGACTTGCATGCACCTACACTCACCCTCCCACCCACAGTGATTAAATAATATATACAAGTAAAAGATGAGCCAGAGAGAGAGAGAGAGAGAGAGAGTATGCACGTGTTTATGGTCATGTGTCTATAGGTGCACACATACGAGCACAGTATCGCTGCTTGTTGCCATCTACTATGAGTTTGTGAACAGTAAGTATCTCGTTCCCCTTCTGCTGCCAGGTCAGGGTAGGATCCGCCTGCCTCCTCCTCCGGATGTGAGGATTACGAGTGTGTGCCACCACCATCTGGTTCTTGGGACCGGATTCCTGTCCTCATGTTTGTCCACCAAGCACTTTACAGCTGTCTGAGCTAGCCCTCCAGCCCCGAAATACTTCTTAAAGAAAAAAAAGTTACAGACACCCTTAATCATACACCAAGTGGAGACAAGCATAGCAAACCCTGAGTGTCCATGGCCGGCTTCCATGGTGTGACCTCATGGACGGTGTGTCACCTGCCCGTGTTCTAGGTGACCCTTGCAGCAGATGTAAAGCATTGTACAATTATCAGAAAACATTTCAATGTCTATGAAAGGCATAGGTTCTTTTTTGAAGTGTAATTGACTATCTCTGTCAGATCTAGAAACTAGCAGTATGAGGAGACAACTTCTAAACTCAAACAGGGGCTGTTATCTGTCCACCTGGTCTCCCTGTCCTGTTTCACAAAAGCCTCATTGTTATTTTAATGTTTATTGCTAAACCAACTAACAAGTAGACAATAACTAATGGGGTGCCATGAAATTTCTCTAGAAGAAAATAAAGAAAATTCATCCACACACCAAACAAACAAACAAACAAATAGATTATTTCAGTACATTTACTGCTTCTAGAATAAAATCTTTATGAAAATCCATTATCAAGCTTTGTTTTATTGCTCTGTGTTTGATATTGTACCAAACTGTGTCAAATTTCAGTGTTGGGGATGAGAATTTGGGTTTCCCATGTGCTTAACATACACTCGTAGTACAGCTGTAGCCCCTGCCCTCGTTACCAAGCTTTAGAGCCTAGGAACTGATGTGCTTAGAGTATACCCAGTGTAGAGGTGACCGTGGCTATTGGATAAGCTGGTTATTAGAGAATGTTGGGGGAAGGAGCTGGGGAAATGGCTGAGTGGTTAAAGAGTTTGCCATGCAAGAGTGAAGATCAGAGTTCAGATCCCCACAACACACCTAAATGCCTGACATGGCGCCCGTGCCTGTAATTCTAAGATCAAAAGGCAGACAAGGACAGAGGCAGAATTTCCCATAACAAGTTTGCTAGCCTAGCTGCGAGCTCTGAGTTTGACTGAGAGACTAATTAGCTTGGTAAATATGATGGACAAGCCTTGACACCAACCTTAAGGCCTCTACATGCATGAGTACACACATGCAAATATGCAGGTACACATACACTCACACACATACCACACACCTCACACAAACACAACACATACATGCCACACACACACACACACATATACAAGTACACACAAAGGAGGAGGAATGGGGCAGAAGTACACACACACACACACACACACACACAGATATATAGAGAGTCCACATAAGGTATCACCCTCAATGATCTTCTTCAGGATCTCATTAGATGTGATGATGGTCACTCTGTCAATATCCTAGTCCTTGCACTCTGGCTGAGTGGCTTCATCTGGTGATGTAGAGCAAGGACTGGGATGATGTGGATGATAGAGATGCTGCAGATGCTGCAGATGCTGCAGATGCTGCAGATGATGCAGATGATGCAAGCGAAGCATATTCCTTTCTGTCTCCTAGCCCTGGGCACCTGTGTTCAAAGATCCCCTGACATCCTGATGGAATGACCACTCTCCCAAAGGGGTCCTTGTTTTAAGGAAGATGATCATTGCTTTCTTGTACCTTTTTAAACTGTAACGTTGAAGAGCTTCTCATCTTTATTTCCCATTCCCAGGAAGCCCACTTGGTAAACTGGAGGAGGGGGTTACATTCACTTCTATTTAAAAATGCATTACTTTGCCTCGAAATAATTTTCCGAAAGCATCATTTGGGATTTGGGAAGAGCTATGATGTACTGCTCGTTTCTTAATTTCCTTCTGCAACTTGCACCTGTTTTGATCTTTGATTTCCTTTAAATGTACAGCGAGGAAAATGTATTCTCTCACCATCACCTTTAATGCATCCAAAATTATACCCCTTGGAATTGTTTCGGTATTATTCATTTCAAAATGGTTTCTCAACATTTCTTGAATTTCATTTATCCAGGTAAAGTCTTTAAGCAAAAGGTTATTTGGGGGCCAGCACACACTGGATCCCAAGCTCACTCAGCCTCCTGAGATTATTTTCTTTGGAATCAGCCCAGGAAAGAATTCAGGTTGAGAGCTACAAAACTCAGCAAAACAGCAGAGAATTAAACAACATAGCTGGATGCATTTTCACTTAGCAGGAAAACCTGAGTAGAATACTTAGAATTTTTTTCAAAGACCTATTAGATGGATATGTTTGTTTATTTCATAATCTAATCTTTCAATTGCAAACTTAATATCCAATTAAATCACCCCTTTAAAGCAACGCTGGTTTCAGAGACTAATTAGCATGTTAAGAAAGGAAGTTTGCTCATTATTTGGGGTCTGTATAGAGCTAAAGCAACAGGAATCGACCTCACTAAAAAGATGCTTTCCAGGAGCCAAGTAGATGATTGGTGCTGTAATTATGTTATTTAAGGCCCTTCTCCAGCACTGAACGATGAATCGCATTTGCATAGGTGAAACAAAGACTCAAATGGGAGAAAACAAAGCAAAGTTGTTTCCCAGAAACAAAGAAAAATAATGCTGCAGTGGCTTCTCTTCCTGAAGAGGAGAGGAGAGAAGCCCGTTCCCTTACTGCTGCCCGCCCAGGCAGGCTGCAAACCAAACCCATGGGACTGGTCCCGGCGGCTCAGCTACAGAGTAGCTACAGAGTCGCTAGAGAGCTCCATCAAGTTGCACTTAGCAGGAACCAGGTTTAAGGAGACCATAAACTGTTCTCCTGTGTTCACGGAAGCGTGATTCACGGTGGCCCAGACACGGAAGCAACCCTAATGTCCACCCACACAGGAGCTGAAACACAAGACAGAAAACGAACATGCAATTGTTAGTGAGCCTTTAAACCGGTGGAGATTGGTGACCCGTGTTCCCTTGAGCACATGCTGCTAAGCAGAATAAGCTCAAAAGGGGCGCACACTACATACAGTTGCCCTTAAATGAGGTTCCTAGGGCGGTCAACTTTGCAGGAACAGGAAGCAGAAAGGCAATTGCTAGGGGCCGAAGGAAGGAGGTAATAGATGCTGCTGGTTCGTGGGGACAGTTTCAGCTTTACAGAACATGAAGCATTCTAGAGATGGGTGATGGGCATGGCTTGACAACAATATGGATGGGTTTAAGAGCATTGAACTGTACAGCGAAAGACAGGAAAGACAGATCGTATACATTATGTGATTTAAAAAAAAGGTATGGAGAAGATGATTTAAAAAGATCCAGACTTAAATATATGGAAGCCCTCCTAAGGTGTTATTATAGAGTAGCATGGCATGTGTAGAGATCCCCCAAATACCCACATCCCCCCTCATTTCCCTTAGAGCTATGAGACTGATAGACCATTTCAGCACTACTGACATTGATTGAGGTCAGGACTGGTTTCCCTAGATGACGATTAGTGCCAGCCCTGGGACTTCACCAGATGGTCAGTGACCCAGGTCTCCATCTTGAAATTCCTAGTTTTGTGACTTTTGACCTGGTGTTTGGGATGAACTCCAACGGGACAATGGAGCGAATGTAGAGGTGTTAGAACCTCCATTACCACAGTTCTGCTGCCTCTTCACTTCTCCAGGGATGGCTTCCCAGCAGCCCTCGTCCTGGCTCTGTCCATCCACCCTGACGCCCACTGCTGGACATGTTGTTCCGCATTCTGTCTCAGGTATGGAGATGTACTGACGTAGTGAGCACCACACCTTCGAAGGTCGCATGTCCTTGCGTGGTGGCCCCATGTAACTTTACTGCCCCTGGTCTGGAAAGGACACGTTTGATCGATGGCTGGAGCCTATTGGACAGACATCATGTTCCATGCTCTGAGCTATGCAGAAGAATCTAGACCTTTTCTGAAATTGTGCACCTGCCTCTGACATGTCCCTATGCTAGAGGATGGGTCCATTCCATGGCTGGGGGAATGTCCTTCATTGCCACCTTCCCAGTCTGCCTGTGTTGTTCTCTTTTAAGTAGCTGCACAAAATATGAATTGTGTGATTTCAGTGATTCTGTATAGAAGTTAAGTGCTAATATTTGCATTTAAATGAGGTTTTGTGCAGTGCAAAGATGAAAGGTAAAATCATGTTAATAAGTGGATTTTTAAATTTTTTCTTTACTTCAATGGCACTGACTGGCCAATTTAAAAATAATAATAATATAACAAACAGAGAGGCCTAGAAGGAAAGAAAAGCTCTACCTTTTAGTACTTCCCTTAGCACTACTCCTTTCCCTGTATTTTAAACAAAGACCAGGAAATGCCACTGGTTGGGTGTGGCTTTCTCCGAAGAAGATGTTTCTATGAGACTGTGTTACAGTAAGGTGAGTAATAACTTCATTCTGTAAAGGATCAGAGATGGTACTGTAATATTTTAGCCCTTGCCCCATTCAAGTGCTTTTACCACAACGAATCTCCCACCATGCCACAAAAGTAGCTGTAGACAACATATAAACACTTGAGTACAACAAGTGTTGAATAAAGTTTTATTTACAAATGAACATGGCTGTGGGCCACAGTTTACCAAATCTAGTCTTAAGAAAAAGAAAGGCTCTCTCATTTTCTCTCACCACCTCTAACACATCAATAAGGTGCTACCTTGCGAAGTTGATATAAGACTCCAAGGAAGAGACAGAGATCCTTAATCAAGTTTGATAGCAAGAACAGTCTAGAAAGCTTGGAAGACGAAAGGCATATTTGAGAACTCCTGTAATTTAATGTAGTGACTTGACTTTAGTGTGTTCTTAGATAGCAAAGGTGCAGAAATAGGCCCAACTCCTTGAAACATAACATGTGCTAAAGCCATGTAAAGATGATGGTTAGTAGCCGGGTTAACTGAGAACTTTAGTATAGAAAGGAGAAACTTGACTATTTTATCCACCCAGTCACAATCAGATGAACTTCATTCAGGCTGAAAAGGCAAGGTGTGGATCTTCCTGGAGAATACTAGTTCCAGTTCTGGGGTGAGAGATTAACAAAAAGAGAGTTTTGCTGTTTCAGACAGCAAATGAGTAACCTCAGACTACAAAAACCAAGCAGCAGAGGTCAGAAGCCAAGTGCAGGAGATGCCTGGACCAGAGATCAAACAGTGTGCTCATCAACACAACGATAGGCCAGGCCTGGTGGCATAGACTTGGAATCCCAGCCTTGGAAGGCTGAAGTCTAGGCTACATACTGAGACACAATCTTCAGAAACAAAACAGCAACAATAATAGCATAGCTTCATTAGATTAAAATAGGTTTAAATCCAAGAACTGAGACAGAGAAGCTCATTGGTCACATTAATGAATACTAGAAACCAACAATTTTGAACCAAACATTCATCTTACCTTGCCTATATAAACTATTCTTTATGGTAACCAAATAATTGATCAAAGGTTAAAATTACCTCATTTATGGAGCGGTGAAATTAGATCATCACCATGATCAAAGGACTCTTTGAACCATCACCCCTCTGGGCAGCGATGGTTGGTAACCATGAGTATCACCCACAGGAAGACAAAAAAGCCGTTCCTGCTTCTCTGCTATGCAAGGGCGTGTTGACACGTGGGCACGCCTGCAACCCTGCCCCTCAGCAGCCAGGAGGTTGAACCTGAATCTGATTGAGCATCTGATCTAGATATAAAAACCGATTTAGTGAAAATGCTAGGCATAAAGGGACACTTTAAATAATAGAAGAGGTGTGGTCAGCAGAAACCAGACTAGGTAACTCCTGGACAGCAGGCCTCCTCAACACAGAAACTGCCAGGAAAGAGCAAGAGGCAGGGAAAGGGGACACACAGAAGTTGTGGACTGTTAAAACAGAATTGATCACCCACCCCTCACTGTGAGCTCTTCAGCTTGTTTGAATTTGATCCAAAAACAGAAATTATAACAAGGCCTTGATAAGGCATTGGGGGGAATTAAACACTGGTATTTGGCAATATTAAGTAATTATTAAATTTTTTCTTGTAATGATGACATTTTGGTTATATTTTTAAATAATTATCTTTTAAATTAAGTTATTTAGTATATGTGTGTATGTTCACGTGTGTGAGTGTGTATGCACAGATGTGGCCCACATGTGTGCCACAGTATATGTGTCAGAGAACAACTTCTTGGGGTACAGCTTCTTTCCACCATGTGTGTGTCAAGGATTGGACTCAGGTCACCAAGGTTGGGAACAGATACTTTTACATGCTGAGCCATCTCAGTGACCCTTAAAATAACTCTTTTTTTTTTTAAGTATGCACAGAACAAAACAATATTCCTAAATGAAGCCATATGATATCTTGAATTTGATTCAAATCAGCATGAGGGAAGAGACAATAAAGAAAATGTGTGAACCAAGATAGGTCCTAAGGTGATCATTCTAGAATCTTGTTGTGGGTATATGGGAGTCTCTCTGCTATTTTCTCTAATTATGTGTATATTTGAAATTCGCCACAGAAAAACACTGTTGTTGTTTTTTTTAAGTTAAATTGTTTCCTTTTGTTTACAAAAAGAACTTCTGCAATTTCAGACCAAAATATCAGCTGCAAGATTGTATCTTCTACATAGGACAAAGAAGGCGCTTTAGTCAAATCTCAACAATATGGCTTCTTAGACAAGACCTTAACAATGGCAGCACAAGTTAACATGCCAGTGTGGATGGGGGAGATTTCACAGGGGTTCAGCCCTAAATGAAGAGCTATATGCAATTAATAACAGCTGAAAATTACTCTTCCCCAGGGAGGAACTGTGTATTTGTTACTTTTCTGCTGCTGTGACAAAACACCATGACTAAAGCAATAACGTATAAAAGAGAGTTCATTTAGATGTACAGTTCCAGAGGGGTGAGAGCCCATTTCCTTTATGGCGGGGAGCACAGCAGCAGGGAGCACGGCAGCAGGCCGACAGGCTGGAGCAGCAGCTAGGACCTTACATCTCAATTCACAAGTAAGAAACAGGGAGCGCTAACTAAAAGTGACATGTATCTTTTGAAACCTCAAAACCCCCCCCCTCCTGGCAACATACCTCCTCTGGAAAGACCATACCTTGTAATCCTCCCCAAACTAGGGACCAAATATTCAAATTCCCAAGACAAGGGGGACAGCTAATTCAAACCCCCACAACCCCCCAGCTGATTATTCAGTAATAAGTAGTCAGCACATATAAGCAGCACCAAACAGACTCGGCAGGTTGTATTTATACTTTTATATGTATTACACATGTAACAATAATGATTAAACAAAAATAAATAGGTAGAAGGACAAAAATATTTTTAAAAGAAATGAAACTTTTGGGGAGATTTACATTTTAATTTAGTGTGTGTGTGTGTGTGTGTGTGTGTGTGTGTGTGTGTGTGGCCTGTGTGTCTGAATGCAGGCATGTGCATGCCACAGCACACGTGTGGACATCAGAGGACAACTTTTGGGAGTGGATCCTTTCCTTCCACTGCGGATTCTTGGGACTGAACTCAGGTTATCAGGTTTCTGTAGCAATTCTGTTAACTGAGCCATCTCACTGGCCCTATTGAGGGGCTACTAGCTTTGGTATGGCAGAAGCATTCAGCAAGCACTTAATGAGCACCCTTCAGGGAATCAAAGATCAAGAGACACGGGTAGAATGTATGGAGGACAGTAAGTCTAGAAGTCTAGTGCACAACTTGAGTTTTAAAGTAAAGATTGTTAGACTGTACTCAGGATGGTCCCTAATAAGTAGGTTTTCTTTGTTCTTGCTTTACACACATTGAAACAGCTCACTATGTGAGTCCAGTTAAGTTCATTTGCTTTGCTATAATAAGCATTTTATTATCTCTCTGTACCCCTTAGCATCACGTTGTGTATCTTAAATATACACACTATGCATTGTTTGGTGAAAGACTGTTCAAGTGAAAGGTACTGTAGAATTATCACAGCAGTGGTAGAAATTGGAAAAGAGGGGCTGTCTCTTTATTAGGGAGAATGTTAGCCACTGTGAAATCTATGCAGACTCCAACAAAGGAACACTGAGATGAGCTTTATTTAATGTCCTTGGAAGAACCAATGAGCATACCAATTGTCTGAACAGACAATGGGGTTCTCTATTTGAATGGAAGTTTAAGTTCTTTGAATTCTATTAGAATCAAATACCTTGAGAATTTGCATCTTTTTTATTCACTTCAGTTCGGAAACCAAGCGCACCATTGCAATTTACAAGGTCTGTCCTATTATTTATAAAATAAAAGGATGACAAGGTTTCTTGCAGAACAATTAGTGGTGATTTCCACATCGATGTTCCTGCATTCTGTCAGTCATTCCTCCACCACCCGACAGCACCTCACTCTACTGAAGAGTATGGGAAGAGCTGCTCCTGTCTAGCTACCTCAAGGACAGGGGCCTGCCTGGGAAACTGTGTGGAGACTGTGGAACATCAGTGGCCAGAGCAGCACCTGAAAGGGACCAGTTCACTGTGGCCTCTTTCTCTGGCAAAAGCTCTCTGCCCACTTCCCCAACTCCCTTCTAGTAAGTTCTGTTCAGACGTATCGCATTTGGTCTCTTGGAGCAAGCTCCATCTCTTGGCTCCAATTACATAACTGTAGTTTTCGAAGTTACAAATAAAGAAATATGATTGGTCTAGCCTAGTTGCCCCTGGTAACTTGGCAGCCTAATCAATTAGCCCTTGTTAAGCGCCTATGTCTGTCACACCAGCCACAACCAAGGGTAGAGTCACAAAGTGTAAAAATAATAATAATGGATGTCTATCCATTAGTCACTCACAACACCTTTACAAGGGACCGCAGGGCAGCCAGGGCTATATAGATTGTAGCATGTGCTACCAGCTCTTTATTGTTGCTAATTTTGCTGAGTCTGAAAACCAGTTTTAGCTTCTGTTTATTGTACCCCAAATTCTAATAGAACTCAAGTGAAATAGAACTGATTGAGGGATTGACAACCTACTCAGGAAAAGCTACTCAGGACCAGCCCATCTACACACACACATACATGCATGTGTGCAATCACACAGCAGGAAGAAAAAAGTATGTGTCATTTTCAGTGCACACAATCTCTTTGCTTTGTAAAAGCAAAGGAATGTTAATCTAGAAACACGGCTCCATTGGCAAGGGATCACATCCAAAGACCTATGTCTGGGCAATCTGGCTGGGATACAGACACGCCATACACCTTTAATCGCTCTGGCTGGAATATAGACACAGCCTTAGCACATACCTTGAATCTCAATCTAATTTAGGCTCAAAGTGACGAATCAAAGATTTGACAGAATGAGTCTCAGATAAGATAGGCCCAGCTCTCAGGAGAACAGACTGGAAAGAGGAAACTTAAGAGGATCACAAAGTGAACTAGGAGTGGAGGGCAGTTCAGTGGGTGCAATACAGTTCAGGCAGTGCAGTGGAGTTCAGTTGAGTTGAGTTCAGTTCAGTTCAATGCATTTCCGTTGGATGCAGTTGAGTTCAGTTGAGTTCTCATGGTTCTGCTCAGTTTGTGCAGCCACTGCAGTTCATGTCATAGAATTCAGAGGCAGCTTTTCTGAGCTGAGCAAGTGAGAAGCTGAGGGAAACCAGCTTGGGGGAGAGTGTAAGCCAGAACAGTTGAATTGAACCAGTCAGCCAGAGTTCAAGAAAGAACTAGAAGGAGTGAGCTTATTCAGCAGCAAGCCTCCGAGACAGCAACTACATCTGGTGAATAAAAGTTCCTTTTCTTGGGCATTGGAGAAATGCCTGGGAGCTAAAAATTTCAGTATTTAACAGTGACTGCAGATATCAATAATTGTTTTAACAAGCTACAGCTGGCTAAAAAAATTGTTATGTGTTAGCAGTGGTGGCGTTTATATGTTTCATTGAGTTTACACCTAACAAAGTAGGTGCAATCTCTATTTGACAGACAAGTAAACTGAGGCCTAGAGGAATGTGTAAGGTCGTATAGTTAGTTATTCATGATAGCTCAGACTCTGAGCCCTGAATTCATGCATTTATCAATATGCCCTAAGGTCTTCGTGCTGGCTTCTGTCACCGCTGCCCTGTGACCTAGGAAGGCCACTAAACTAACTGTTTTAGCCGCTTCATCACAACTTCAGTGAGAAGAAACACATATTCTGACCACTGTCCTGTTTTTCTGAACTTGTCTGGACATGGTAAGAAGCTCAAATAGCAGTCTCAAAATGTCCTCGCTCATTCCAGGGACAAATGTCCTCAACTTGGCAAACTACTCCAAGAAACACAACATTTTCTGAAAAGGAGGCCTTAGCACACCAACAGTAGGCAAATGAATTTCAAAATAAATTCATTCCTGATCATATTAAGAAGAGTTCTAACACAATGAGGTTTTTGTGGCCCTGTTTATGATAGGGGTGTTCGGGGTCTTACCCGAAGTGGTCAGGCAGTGGGGGAAACAAGCATGTTAAACAACTATTGCACATGTTGCAGAAACGAGAGCGGGTTGATTGAATTTATTAGATATGTGTTGCTGGCATCTTAAGATATAAAGCATTTATCACAAAACGATGATTTCTTCACTTAAGCTCATTAGAAAATCACACATCAATCATGCATAATTACAGAGTAATTTCTGCTGCTCCCCACAAATCATTACCATGTTTGCTAAAGTCAAATGGACTTTTTTTATGACTTGGAGAGGTGGATTCTTCATGGAAATCAATGGGGAGAGGAGCCGCTTCTCCCCGGGGTCCCATCTCTGAAAATCAGTCCTAGGAGAGAAGGAACACTCTGGAACCAGAGAGCCGCTTCAGGCACACATGATGAGCCAACCGTCTGGGGAGAATAGACGAAGAGTGATCTGCACTCTGGAGAAAATTGAAAAGAAGGGTTAAGAGAGGGGTTCTCAACCTTCTTAATGTGGCAACCCTTTAATACAGCCCTTCATGTTGTGGTGACCCCCAACCGTAAAATTATTTTTATTGCTCATTCATAACTGTAATTTTCCTACTGCTATGAATCATAATGTAAATATTTTTAGAGACAGAGGTTTGCCATAGGAATCACGAGCCACAGGCTGAGAACCACTGTTCCAGAGGTTAAGCAATACCATAGATAATAGCGTGCAAGGTTGAGGGGTCATTGAGTCACATTAGCCAACAACTCTTTTAAAAACAGTAACCCATTCCTAGCACTAGGCTCTTTGTTAGCCTCTGGTTGTCTAGGAGGGGCATTGATGCCTCTTATAGGTTAATTCCATTTTGACGCTCTCTATGTTTGACAAAGGGGTCAAAACCTACAAATTGAGAACCGCTGGTGAACTTCAGTTTAAGACTTTTGTTGAATCTGGACACTTAACTAATAGCAAATGAGCAAGGATGCAAAGAAACCGAGTGCCCAACCAGAGGAGGAGCCGTCTTTTGATGCTGTAAACTGTGTATTTTTGGTCCACTCAATACTGACTTTTAGTCTTTTGACCTTTACATACAAATAAAATAATGCAAATATACAGTGAAGTAATAAGATAAAGAGGGAGATAATATAAGAGCAGAAACTATTAGAAGAAAAATGAACTAATATAGCAAGAATCATTGCATCATTTTCTCAGCAATAAAGAACTCTTACTAGTCAGTAAAATAAGGTGGGGGGGGCAATTGTTCATAGAAAAACAAAGATCATGGGAATATAGTGCACGAGAAAGAAATCTGAATGGCTTCCAACAGGGAATGTACTCATATCATTTCAAATTGAATAAATGAACTTAAAATGATAATAAAATGTAACTTATCAAACATATCAAATATAGAAAGATCCAAAACTTAAATAGTGTACTATCCAGTTAGTTCTTACTATCAATTTGACACAACCTAGAGTCATGTGAGGCAACCTTATCAGAAGAGTGGCCTATGACAATGGCTGTGAGGGACTGCCTTGCTTGGCTTACATGAGAGGCTGGCACCATCTCTAGGCAGCAAATCTGGATTGTTTAAGAGAGAAAGCCGGGGAATTAGCCAGTGAGCAATGTCCTTTTATGGTTAGTAGGGGAATGGAGATCTTTGTGCTCACAGATAAGGGGGATCTGGAATGTTAAGCCCAGAGTTGCTCCTTCAAATAGGAAGGAATGCATGACCTGTTCTCTGTCCAGAAGGCTGGGGGTAGACATGCTTTCTAACCTGGTGACCTTTACCCTGTCTGTGTATATAGAAACCACACAAAACCCTCTCCAGACCCTTATCAAAAGCTTGTTTTTCCCCAATCAATCTATGGAACTTATGGAAGGTGCCACATGCACTTTATAAAGAGCTATGATGTAGTCACATCCAGTCTTTATTTAGCTTCCTTTAGTCCCCCAAGATGTATTTCATCTGTAATAAATCCTTTCTTTCTGAACTGAGTTGCTTTTGGTCAGATGTTTTATCACAGCACTAGACCAGAGATCAAACTAGGACACGCACCACATTGTTTAGATAACACTGACATAAGTGGTGGGGTGAGTTGATGAAAACAGAGGATAGAAATTGCCCGAGCACTTTGAGGTAAAGAACCCACAAGGCTAACAGTTTCATTCTTGTCCTTGGACAGAAGCTGAAAATGGCTTTGATTTTGTCTGACCAGAGGCCAGGGATGCCAGAAGGGTGTTCCACTTTCTTATCTCCTTTTTCCGAATGGGCACCCCTGCTTGGAAGTTCTTCATGAGCCCAGGCACCAACTCCTCATGCTAACAGAATGGCATTGAGGTTGAATTTCTGGATGCTCATGGTTATAATTGCTTGTATCATCAACCTTGCCCCATATTCAAAATTATTTTAGAGTCTCAGTTCATGAAGTTAGACTGTTATTTGGTAACTTTGGAGGACATTCAAGATAGATCCTACACTCAGGGTTGGCTTTGGTCCCCACCTCCTGTTTCCCTGACTACATTTCAAAGGGAAGCATCGATTGAACCCTAAAAGAAAGTGGAGCTAAAGGGCTTTGTTAAGGCCCTATGACGTTAACTTTTCCTGGAAAGAGAAAACAAACATTCAACCACTCCATATGGGCGCTAACAAACTAAAGTATGATTATGCTGCAGGCCAGTACGGTAAGAGTGAGTTTATGGGGGTTTCATAGATGAGGTGTTATGTACAAGAACACAAGTGACCTCTAAATAGCAGCATCACTACAAAGTCCCACCTCATCGTGGATGGTAACCTTATGGAAACTTCATTATGGAGTGCTGCTTTCTTCTTTTAGAGTCTAGTATTTCCCAAGATCACTTGCATCCAGGGGAGGGAGTAACAACTGGGATCCCAGTCAAGGCCTCTTGACTCCCTTGGGAAGTCCTGGTTACCAGTGGATTGTTCTACTCTAGTTGCCATATCTATGGAATAAAACCTAGAATGGCAACTTGTCCTGACCCTAGGGAAAAGCACCATATAACAAACTCATTAAGAGAAAGTTACTTCCTTCTATCAAAGAAATAGAATCAACCTCTGGTCTTCAGTGGAGATGTGACTTTCTAGCTTGATCCAAGGATTAGAGTGTTATACACTTATGTCTCTCCTCCAAAGAGTTAATCTAACTGGGTCTGTCAATCACATGGCCAGAAGAAGACAACCATCAGGAAATCAGACCTACCTGAAGAAATTTGAAGGTGATGGGAGGAGTAATCTTCCCCTTGAGGAGATACTGTGCTTTGCATTCTTCACAGAAGCTCTTGTCCCATGTAGTGGTTTCCTTTCCAAATTACTCAGAACTTGTCCTTCTCTTGCCTCTTCCTAACAGGCACTAATCAAAGGCATAAGCATGCTTTCACTGAGAGTACCGCTTTCTCATTCCCTCGAGTCTATCTGGAAAGGACATGGCTTTTCCTCTCTATGTGCTCCATATCCTCCCGTCCAGCATCTGTTGAGCTTTGCAGTTTGCCTGCTCTGTTAATTTTTCTCTCCAACTCTAATATAATTGTCCTCAAGTTTCCTCCTGAGTCAATTTCTAAATTCTTTTATTAACAAGGCTAAGAACTCAAAAGAGAATCCCAAATCCTTGGTAACACCATGTAACATAATGTGCTTAGGAAGTAAAATTCATCAATGTATGTCAACCTTGAAAGTGTGTGTGTCCTTTAACCCAGCAATTCCACCTGTACAAAATTGTCTCATAACCATATATATACATACTGACAATTTAATGGAGATACCCACTGTAAGATTTGATAGTAAAAGACAGGAAAACTTCCAAAATTTTCAACAGTTAGGAACTAGTGAAAAATATTTTGCTTACTTGGCATCATGTGACCTGAATTCTGTTCTCGGTGTAGCAAAGCGGGGCGGGGGATGGAAAAGGAAATAACAATCAGAACTCTCACAAAAACAAAACAAAACAAAACAAAACAAAACAAAACAAAACAAAACAAAACACGTAAGGTGTATAATATGCTATTCACTCCAGATAGGGAATTAGACTAAAAATAAAATGGTTCTACTCAAGTCTAGCCTGGTGAAGTGATGGGTTTGATTAGAATTGGTTGCAGAAGCATAGGAAAGAGTTTACTTACAGGAATATGGGCAACTCATGGCCAACTGCACAGCGGAAGGAAAATTTTCTCTCTCCAGCCCAGACTATTCTTAGCAAAGGGTGTGGGTGGCTTCATGAGCCTCTCTCCCTAGCAACCTATTGCATATTGAGAAGAGGCCAGGCTCCATAAGCCCCCTTCCTTCCCATTGTCTAATTGTCTGTAGATTCTTGATGAAGGACAGGACCTCATGAGCCTTTCCCTTTCCACTGGAAAGTTAATGGGCCCAATCTTGAACAGGTCTCCTTCAAGTATTAACAGCTCCTGATAGTTCAAGAGGGCAATGACCATGCCCGGAAGACAGCATTCTCAACATAATGCTAACCTTTACATAAACGCATGATAACACATATATGCACATATACATGAATTTAAGTTATATTACTATCGCTATGGTTAGCTTTAGTTGTCAACTTGGGACAATCTAGAATAAAATAGGAAAAAACATATCAGTGAGAGATTATGTAGATCAGGTTGACCTGTGGCCCTGTCTATGAAGGATATTGTGGGCCGGAGTACCAGAGGCTTTCCACAGAGATCTCTGGCCAGGCCTGGTAGGAGGGTTACGGTGAAGGGATGCAAGTGAGCGCGGGCAGGGAGGCCAAGTCTTTGCCATGCTTTCCAGGTCACTCGGTAACTCCAAGCCTGCACGGGGTCAGGTCCAGCTGGGTGGAGAGGCCGACTATCCAGTGAGGAGTGCAGTGGAGCCCCAGGCGAAGCCTCGGGCTACGGGAGATCAGATCTCTTTCCAAGTGTCACAGCTTTTGGAACAAAAGGCTCAAATGAAGGAGTTGTTCTCACACACATTTAATTTTCTGGATAAGATTTATATACAGTTTTGGGGGTGATTCAGGGATCTATAGCAGGTACCAGTCATTGGCTTAGACTGAAAGCTCGGTGGGGGAAACCTTATTTGCATGAGGGAAGGCGTGGTGATGCTCCTACATGACTGATAGCCATACACCTCTCCTACAGGAGGCTCTGGAGGAGGTAACTTCAACAGGAGCCAGGGGCCCAGGAGACATGATCGAACATCTTCTATCCCATGTAGGTGGAAATCACCACCCATCAGGTCCCTGAGGTTCCAGACCTTTGCTCGACTGTAGACCAGGCTGTCTGTGCGCAGCCCACTGCCTCAGAGGATATTGTGATTATGTTGAGATGAGCAGATTCTCCCATTGTTGGTGGCACCATCCCCTAGAAAGCACTCTGCTCATGACTATGGATGCGATGTGATTAGCTGCTTCAAATTCTTGCCACCTTGACTTTCTCACAGTGATGAAGTGTAACCTGGAGTTGTGAGCTAAAAAACCCTTTCTTTCCTAAATTGATTTTATCTATTCAGATAAAAATACCAAATACCAAATACCATATAGGATATAATTTCAATATTTCAACTGAAGACTAAGATTATCATTGCCCAACCCAAACCATGCCTAGAAATTACAGAATATATTCAATATGGTTCTGAAGGCTTTTTTCCTTGTTAGAAGAATAACTTTTAAAATTTGAGCTGTGTGTGTGTGTGAGAGAGAGAGACAGACAGACAGACAGACAGACAGACAGAGAGACAGACAGACAGACAGACATATTTATGCATTTCTAAGTAGTGTGTTTTTGGACAAACATCAAAGTGTAGTAGCCTCTACAGGAAGTGATCTAGGTAATTTTTTTCACTATAAACTCACACAGTACATAATCTACAGATTATATATTTTTTAAAACAGAAATCAGACTTAGCAGGGCACTCCTCATGATACAAACAGTAATGGAACCTATGAGAATTATTTAAAGCTGGGAAAGCCACAAGTTATGTTTGGGAAGCAGAAAAGCCCTCCTTTTGTCTTAATGACATGTTGAGATAGAAGACTCAAGGGGGACAGCCCAGTCATCACAGGTGACACTGGGGTTTCAGTTGGCCTCCTAAAATAGGGAAAGTTTTCTCAGCATGTGAGTGTCCCTCAAAACCCCATGAGGTAGAAGCTGGATCCCCTGTGTAAAGCCATGTGGATGGAGGAACTTTCTGAAGGTGGAGACTAGTAGGAGGTCTTCATGTTGTTGAGGGTATGACGTGAACGGTTTCCGAGGGCACTGAGATGGATTACTGGAGAGTTGGAAGCTTATTGGGAAACTTATCAAGGCCATGGATAGACAGGCATAGAGCATGGCAGAGGCTCTGGGGCATCAGGTCTCAGAACAGACTGTGTGGTGGAGTCTCTAAAGAAAGGAATCAGAGCCCAGAGGACACAGGTGGACACAGGTGGGGGGGGGGGGTCTCCCTTTTTGTACCCTTCTGAGGATGGAAAAGTTTCACAGCATAGCCTTCAGCCAGATCCTCTGATGCCCAGCAGGAGGCAGAGACCAGGGTGGAAAGTAAGATGTGGCATCAAATACATTCTTTGATGGAATCTCACTTCCCAAGTGAGAGATCCTGGTACTTACTGGGCAGTCTTGACACTGGAGTGTCAGCCGGTGCTCAGTAGGATGGCCAACGGCATCTGTGAAAGGAAGAGAGGTAGCTGGATTCTCACATCACATTCTCAAATGCCTTGAAGGGAATGGCACAGTCCTCACTTGCACATCCAGCCATGAGAGAAGCGGTTTTATTCTACTTTGTGCTTCCATCATGATACGCCAATGCCAGCCCAAAGCCATGTGGTCAACTGATTAAGCTTGAGATCCCCCAAACTGTGAGCTAGTTCATCATCTCGAGTACTTATCATAACAACTGATAACAGCATCCACTTCACCTCAACCAGGAGATGTGTCAAAGATAAGGGAACCTGACTATGAAGTGCTTCTTAATGTCTTCTCTTAGACAGCTGATGGACAAGAATCCCCTTCAGAGAGCAGACAAAACTGTTTGCCAAGGAATGAATGCATGTCAAAAGCCTTCAGGGAAAACTGCTTCCCTCAAAACCTCCTCAAGACCTGCTCTTACAGGTAGTTCCAAAAGCTAGAATTTCTCTTCCCTTTGCCTTAGGCTTTGAAGGATATTTATGCTCCTCCAGCACAAAGTTCAACACCATTAGCCTGCTCAGAGTCCTGCTGGGAACACAAGTACACATTCAGCAGCCCCCATATCTTGCAATGCCCCCAAAGACCTCCGTGATGTTTAATAATGGCTGCCAATGTGACAGTATCTAGGATCATCAGAGGGGCAAGCCTATTGGCTTTTCTGTGAAGTATTATCTAGATTAGATTGGGTTGATTGAGGTGAGAAAAGCCATTTTAATTGTGATCAACACCATCCCATGTCCTGGAGCCTAAACTACATCAAGAAGGGGCAAAGCTCACTTTGCAGCGTCAGAGCGCCATTCCTCCATCTCTGATCCCTGACTCAGTCACCACCTCAACATTCAGTGTGACCAGTCACCTCCAGCTTCTGTCCACCATGATGAGCTGGACCCTTGAACTCGGAGCCAAAATCAACCTTCCTTAAGCCACTTTCCTTGGACATTTTGTCACAGCTACAAGGGAAGTCATTATTATTCACATCTCCACTCCAGATGGGAACACCCCAATTGCTGTGTTTTTTTTTCTTGTTTCCCAGGTACCAAGGTTGAGTCTCTCTTAGCTTTCTGGGCCTCCTCAAGGTTTTGAATGCTCTTATCCCAATCCACAGAAACCAGATACCCACTAGAACCTTCCACTTCAGAGCTACAGGAGGCTTATGTAAGAAAACAGATGCAGGCCGGGCGTGGTGGCGCACGCCTTTAATCCCAGCACTCGGGAGGCAGAGGCAGGCGGATTTCTGAGTTCGAGGCCAGCCTGGTCTACAAAGTGATCAAAAAAAAAAGAAAAGAAAACAGATGCAACACTTTTGTAAAACAAAACAAACAAACAAACAAACAAGACAACAACAAAACCCTCAACTCTCTGTGCTGAGACAGGTAGCCCAAATAGTCCAATAATCCAAGGTATTTTTCTCTCATGGTCGAGCTTTACATAATGAGGCTGCTAGTCTAACATCTGAACGGCTCAAATCTGATAATTCAATAAACAAAATAAAAGGAGGTGGAATCGTGTGGAATCCTGAAGTCTTCTTAAGGGCTAAATAAGGTAAGCTGATCCCCTCTTCCCCTCTCCCTCTCCCTCCGTCTCGCCCTCCCTCCCCTGGCTCCTCCCTTCCTCTCTGCCTCTCTTCCCCTCTCAAGTCACTAGAAAGGTGAGAGTAAAGAAGAGATTCCCTTGCTAAGAAAGAGAAGTGCAGCAAATCTTCGCTTCGTTTCAGAAGCAAAAGGAAGCAGTGAACGGGGACATGGAGCCTTCTCCTGCTTTGGGATAAAGAATAGTTTTAACCTTCAAGTAACTGCAGAGGTTACTGCAGCTTATTCAAGGAAACTCTTCAGAAAGACAGGGACATGAATCATGGGTCGTTTTATCTCCACTTTAAAGCACTGGAACATTCTCATTCCCTAAAGAAAAGAGAGCGGGTGGCGCAGATGATGGGATCTGATGGATTTATTAATATCCCCAGGGCCAGCCCCGGAGGTGCCTTCCTTTCTGCTGGTGACACCAGCAGTGTTTTTCCCCCCACAGGCTGAGTCACACTTTCCCAGTCACAGGGTTGAGGTCACAGGAGAGGGGAGTGTAGGCCACACTGCGTGTGCTTTTTAATTTAATACACTATGGAAAAGGTCCACAGAACCCGGCAATGGGAAGTCCTGTGCTGGAACAGAATGGCTTGACTCGGGGAGTTTGACGAATACCTAAGGATTTCTGATCACAATCAGAAGGCTCCAGGTGGCAAATTGAGAAGAAGCAATCCAACTAAGAGCCTAAAAGGGCCTAGTACAGGTTGCTGGTGCACTTGCAGCCCCTTGGGGTCAATGGTTATTAAGGACACTGTGCAGGAGATGGCTGGCCCGGCTCCCAAACCCATGAAGCTTTACAGGGCAGGAGCCTTGAGGTAGGAATTTCTTTTCTCCGGGAAAGAATTGATACATCTCCTCTTCCAGTGGCATCCATCACGGGCTGACATTTATTTGACATTCTTTCACATATTCATGAGCACAAAGCCTAAGTGGGCTCTACAGGATGGACGTGCCCCTGCCCGCTGTGCTAGGGAGCTAGCAGGCTCTTGGGAGACTCACCATCGAGGGTTGCACTGAGGGAGACACAAATATGGGGTCTCTTAGCAGCTGCCCTGTGGGTTAAAGGTGTCATGGAAGAATCAGTTGGCTCTAAGGAACCCAAGGGAAGTGGCCTAGGTTAAAAAAAAAAAAAAGAAAGAAAGCAGGCTATACAAAGACCTGCACCCTGACAGAGGTCCTAGCCTCTGCGTTCTCCACCTTACCTCATCTTTTTGGGATTTGAGCCTTCAGGCTGCTCAGAACCTACCATGTCTGTGGTATAACTCGTGTCAAGCAGTTCCAGCTGCAGACAGCCTAGCTGATAACACGGTCCACCCCAAATCGGACAGCCCCCATCTAAGCTACTACAGAAAGTTTTCTCTCTTTCTCCTCCATTTACCTCCTTCAAAAAAAAAAAAAAGACACAGAAGGTAAGAGGCTTGCCAGGAACAAGGGCCAGTGAAATAGACTCTGTAGGTGGCTTTTACAGGAGCATATCCTATAAGCCCTTAACACCACCCCACACCACCCCTGAGGAGCTGGGGCACAATTCCAAGGTGCTTCACCTCGGGACAGGAGGAAATTCCAGCTAACAGCTATGCCCATCCCCCACCCCGTCCCAGCCCCTCCCACTCCCTTATAGCCAAATATCCCTTTAGAATGACCTCCCATCAAATTGCTCAGATATTTTTTTTTTGTTTTCTGTCTTGGATTCTTGGATACATGAGATATTTCCGATTAAACCGCAGTGGACTTAGATAATGGCCTCATCTCATTCTTTCTATTCCCGTCGTGCCCCGCGTACTCATGACATATTGTCAACTGAATCAATGGATTAAAATGGCTCCTTGGGATAAGTCTGAACTTGTTCAAAGGCAAAACTCGAAAAGACAACCTCTCTCATCAGGGCAAGGTTAATTTAGTTTGTAGAAATCACAGATGATTCTCCCTGCTCAGGAGGTAGAAGAGAGGGACTCTAAACTTTCCTAACTCACAGCTAATGGGATCAATGCCCAGCTGCTCACCGAGAGCAGAACACAGCCAAATTGTATCAACAAAGTAAACTCTGTTCAAAGGTATTTCATCTGTTAAAACTTTCCAAGCTCGTGTTTCTGTGTGAGACACAGAACTGTGGGAGAGGAAAGCAGTCACTTTGAGGTGCAAATGTCTAAACTAATAACCTAGGAACATCTTGATGCTTCCTCCCAGAACTTCACCTCCACCACATATACCTCTTGCCTAGCCTAACGTGGCCCCCACTTTCAACAGATTTGTAAATCCAATCTCAGGATCTGCTCCACCACCACCACCACACACACACACACACACACACACACACACACACAGCGCCTGAGTTACTATACTTAAGGGAATTCGAATCTGGAATTCAATCCAAGATCATTACCAGAAAGATCAGAACAATCACTAGAACTAGTCCTACATCTATAGTATGAGGCCATGACAAGTGTCCCCAGATGCCCAAGAATTTTTTTTTAATCTTTGAGACTTCAGTGCCCTTCTGGTTGGGTTGGGAGTCAAGGGATATCCTGGTTTGGTTGTGTGGTTTAGCCTTCTGTACTTTGTGTAGAAACAGGGAGGTTGCACAGGTAACTTCTCTGTTGTGAGACTCTTGGGAACCCCCAATTTCATAATTTCGTCTCAGGACCTAAACAGCAAGCGGGCAATAACATAGCAAGCTTGAGGTATGAAGGTTCTTCATGGTCTGAGAGACCACCTTGCTGAATGACATCAGTTTTATACAACAAGATGGAAGACACATGGTCCACAGATGCTGGGTTAGAGAGCCAATCGTTTCTCTTCTTTCTATCTCCAAATATCTTAGCAAAGTCAACTCAAAGGAAGAGGGCTTATTTTGACTCCCAATTTGAGGGTGAGGTCCATCAGGATGGTGTGCCCTAGTTTGGTGTCTATTGCTGTGATTAACACCATGATCAAAAGCAATTTGGGGAGTTGGTGGGGAGAGGAAGGGTTCATTTGGCTTACACATCCCAATCACAGTTGATCACTGAAGGAAGTCAGGGCAGGAGCTCAAGCAGACGCAGAAGTAGGAACCATGAAGAGGTGCTGCTCACTGGCTTGCTCCCCATGACTTTCTCAACCTACTGTCTTATACCAACCAGGACCAGTCCAGGGGTGGCACTAGCCACAATGGGCTGGGCCCTCTCACAACAATCATTAATCAAGAACATGCCCTACTGGCATACCCACGGTCCAGTCTGATGGAAGAGTTAAGATTCCTTCAGTACATTAGGAAGCAAAGCCCACCCCTGCAGTGACCCACTTCTGCCAGTCAAGGCCCCACCTCCCCAAAGTACCACAACATCTCAAAACAGCAGCATTGCTTGGGGACCAAGTATTCAGACACGTAAGGCCTGAAGAGAGACATTTCACAGCCAAATCAAAACACCCCAAAAGTGAACTGTTAACTGTTAACATGTGCAGATTCAGGGATTCTGCTACAAAACAACCTCTCAGACTTAGCTGTTCACAGGTCGAAACTGACCTCCTACCACTGTGACAGTAATGGCAGCAAGATGGGGATGGGCCTTCCGGGGAGTCTAGGAAGAACTTCCATGCATTAGACGTGGCACAACAAACAGCCCATCCAGGAGAGACAACTGGGCATCAGTCTCTGAGTCCCTGTTGTCATTTCTGAAGGTTGTTGCATTGTTCTCTTTGAAGGAGGGAAATGGTTCCTGGAGAAGGGCAGGAGACTCCAGAAGCACACCTCTAGGGGACCCCAGAAGCACACCTCCAGGAAGCACCCTTCACCCTTCCTGAAACCATCTGGGTTTCTTTAACTGCCAGAAGCTTGGCCAACACCCCTTGTGTCTGTGTGAGGTTCTCCACCAAGCCAAAGAAGGTGTTTCTGAATGGCAGGCTGGTGCAGAACGAGGAGCAAACGGTGGCCAGGCGCAGCTCTCTAACAGACTCTTAGGTGCTGCCAAAGCACGAACAGACAGAAGCTCTCTGCCCTTGTTGTGTGCATGTCCCCTCCCCTCTAAGGCACCTAACTCTGCACATAGGCATATCAATCACTAAAGGAATGCATCTAACCTACCTCATCCCCCTTCAGGGCGCCAGAAGAGAAATGAGTTATCTTCTTCGGTCACCTTGGATTCCTGAGGCACAAAACCTCACAGGACAGACCATCGCCAGATGGGGATGAGCTTGTACACAGGAGCAGACATGAAATCTGTAATGAGCCAGATGATCTAGCCAGGTGATAACAGCCACGTGGACTCTAGGGACAATGACCTTACAGAACCGGAAGTGAGGCAATGATCAGCCAGGCAATACCAGGGCAAGCTGACCAGGGCAGTTTAATTATTTCCATCTCACCCATCCCCTGCCCCTATTCTTCTGCTGCTTAAAGCTCATGTCAGCATCTGGACCATCCAACTCCCTTCATCTGTCCCTTCACATTGATTTGGTCTCCTCTTTTTGTTTATCGCCCTTTACTCATCTCTCTAATTAGCACATTGGGGCCAGTGACCAAGCCTAGACTAAAACTCCAGTTCCAGGACTACCATTTTACCCAGCATCTTCCTGCTATCCCAACAATTCTCACTGCCTCAATATTATGCTCACCTGGTCCTGTCAATCATGAGAGAGGTAGGGAGTATGGAGAAGAAGGCAGAGTGTGCCTCTGTTAAGGTCATCCTTACAGTCCCTATACTGGGACTTCTTTAGGGGTCTTCTGTGATGTCCCTTATGTGACTGCTCAGGTGTTATGTAAGACATGGCCTTTATAAGAGTGCCTCAGCCTCCCACATAAGCCCGGGCCTTGGCATTGAAGTGTGTACCACGAAGTCCTAAGCTGTCCTGATGCTAAGGAGTCCTTAGAGGTTGTGGCTTGAACTGTATTGATTTCAGTTTGAGCATACTTGGTCCCTCGTTGGTGGCATTGTTTGGGGAGGCTTTGGAGGTGTGTTTTTGCTGGAGGAAGTGTTGACAGTGGAAGAATTTGGGAGTAAAAAGCCTTGCCTAATTCCGGTTGCCTCTCTGTACCTTGCTTGCTGCTGAGGATGTGAGCTCTCAGCTTCCTACCACTAGCTCCCACACTCTACCATTATGGACTCTAAACCATAGCCAGAATAAACTGTTTCTCTCAGAAGATGCTCTTAGTCATGGTGTTTTATCACCAGAAGAGTAACTAATATACCAGCCAAGGGGACCAGAGCAGTCAGGCCAACCTCCCAAGGGCATGGAGGGCAGAGGACACATGGCCCTCTTGAGGACATCAGAGCCACGGGGAATGTGGCTCCAAGTATGCTTTTATTACTGCTTCCCACTTAGTTCATAGAGCTACCCCCTATCCCCAAATGGAACATTCTGAGAGAGTGATATCTCCCAGGTTAGGACATAGGAACAAATTCCTCATCTGCCAGCTGGGACACAGCAGCCTAGGGACACACGCTTGTCAGTGAAATCAACTCAGCTGGAAGTAGATCTCACTACACCAATGCCTGGAGCCAGAGCCCCTCTGCCAAGATAGTAAAGGGCTCCTCTAGGTGCAGCTGGAATCCATAGCCTGAGCAGAGAGGGGAGCCAGGGACTTCACATTCCACAGCCCCTGCTTCTCCCTTCTTTCTGAATGAGGAAGAGCTATCAAACAGGCCTATGGTGCCCACCACATTGTGCAAAGCAGGTGGCAGTCACCTCTCAGATGTCTCCTGGGTATCCTGATCTTTGTGCTGCCTGCAAGATCTCATTCTTCATTCCACTCATGGTGCTGTTCAGAGAGTCTATGTGAGGACTTTGTCTCTTCCACATGCTTGCATCTGGGAGCTTACTGTATCTAACCCACATGCCTTCAGATATGAGGACCAGAGATTTCACAGGAGAAAAGAGACAGAGAGAGGCAGAAGAAAATCACAAGGAGGGAAAAAAAATGCAACTTCATACAAGCCTTCACAAACATTTGCCTACAGTTAGTCAGTGTGAAAGATAAAGTTTAAGTTTGGCAGATTTCTTCTCTTCCTCAACAGTGTTTATCACGTTTCATGTACCAGGTCCCGTTCTAATTGTCACCAGGGCTCATTGCACAGACCTCATCAATGTGGACATCTCTGAGTTAGTTTGTGATTGTTGTTCCCATAGCAACCGTCTTCCAGTCTATAGCGGACAAAGTCCAGGCAGGCTTCCTTATGAATGGTCAGCATCTCCTGCAAAGGTCACAATGGCCATGATTAGAAAACGGAGTGATTTGTGCCCAGCTGGAAACTCAAAAGCATCATAGAAGTTCCCCCAGCCCCTTTCCAGCTCTAGAAAGCTCGCTCAGCTCAGGTTCTGCCATGCAGCTCCTCATGCCCTGGACCCCACAAGGCAGAGACAAAGAACTTCCCTCAAGCTAGGGCCTGTACAAAGAAGCCAACTCACACCACTGTGAGCAAAGAGGAGGTGTGTGATGGATTCTAGAGTTTTAAAGGAAGGGATTTCATGATTCAGTGTTAGTTTCTGATATATATGGAGGAATCTTTATAGTGCTAGTAGTGCTGTTAACCATAAAGAATATTAACTAATTTTATAGATATCTAAGGTATAGACACAAAACAACTGCTAACCACCATTTTATTTCATTGACAAAAATAAAATAAGATCTTCAGTGGGTATTGTATCTTAGACTCAACTCTCAAAGATACTATCTCCTAACCCCAGACCACCTACTTTACTATGAAGAATACAGAGAGACAGTGCAAGCTCCGGGGAAATTCCATATGAGATGAAATGGGTCAGGAAAAAACACTTAACAAAGAGTCGTTAAAAAGATGGTTCCAGTGGCAGTGCCAGAGTGGTGGAGACGGTAATGATGACAAGGAAGATGGTAATGATGATGTGGAGGTGATGGTGATGGAGATGGTGGTGGTGGTTATAAAGGCAATGATGGTAGTGACCACAATGGTGGTGATGCAGAGGGTGAAATCAGAAGAAAGATAAGTCACACACAATATGGGGTATTGCAAAACAAGGGCTCCAAATGCAGTTCAGTTGAAGAGTGTGTTCTTAGTGAAGGAACTAAGGTTTCTTCAAAATACGACAAAATCACGTGGTGCAAAAGGTCTCATGTGGGAGGTTTGTTAGAAGGGATGCAGAGGCTGCCTCTGGGGAGGAAAGGAAAGAAGAGAGAGTGAGGGAAAACATAGCTCTTTTATAAGGACCACAGCTCATGTACAAGAGGACATTTCTTCAGGAGCAACCATAGGAATGTATTGCCTCTGAACAGCTAGTGATGATGTGTTTTGTTGTCAGTGGTTGCCTGATGGTGCCCTTGTCACCAGGCATGGTTGACAGCAGAGGTTGCCTGATTGCTAACATTTAGCACACTTAAGGCTTTGAGTTCAACACCCAGCAGCAGTAACAAAATAAAAGTTAAAATAGCCTTGCTTAAATATTCAGTAAGAGAACCACAAACTAGTTGAGCCCTTCCATGTCTTCCTTCCCAGTACACCCAGAGTTTATTCTCCAGGTGCCAGAGTCATTTCAGGATCTAAACTAAGAAGGCTCCAGGCAGAGGATGACCCTTAATCCTTCCAGACATCACCCAGGAGAGCAACTTATAGTTTGCTAATATGTTTACTGCCCTAGCTATTAGTAATACTTTTCTGATGATCCTGACACCCTTTTCCTCTGACCCACACAATACTAAATCATTAAGACCCAAATGCAAGCCAACTAAACACTGAAAGGGGGGAAGTAATGAATATAATGAGTGTCACAAATGTTGCCTTTATTGATTATATCATTGGTAAGAGTTTCCACAGACATCCAGTCACTCATTCAGTCAGTGAGTCTGTCAATGAAGCCTCAGTCACTCCTCGTTCATTCAGGTAGCTTCTCCTAGCATTGTGTGCAAGGGAAATAGGAAGCCAAAGACTCCCGCCTTTCTCCCAGGAACCTAGACTCTGTGAGAGCTATTTGTCTATTCTTTACCCAGTACACTGCTAGCCTTGTTATTGTAGCTTTACAGTCTTGACAACAGAGAATGTTTGTTTACCAGCTTTGTTCTTCTCCTCCAATAGCGTGTTGACTATTCTGAGTCCTTTGATTCTCCATAGAAACTTTAAAATCAGTGTCTCAGTAACCACTGACAACTTTTTGATTGAGATTATATTGAGCCCAGAGACAACTGTGGAAAGAACACATATCTTGGAAATATTGACTGTTTATGTTCAAGGATAGTCTCTGCTTTTACATGGGTTTTGCTCCATTCAATTAATCTTGCATATTTTGTTAGCTTTAGAGGTAAGCATTTCATTTAGGATACTGCCATAAATAACAGTAAATATTTAATTTTAAATTTCATTAAAATTTTTAATTTGTAATTGATGATAATATATGTTTTTTAAAGTGGTTGGCTTTTGCATATCAACTTTGAATCTCATTTCAGCTCTAGAGGTGTTTGCTGATTTGCTAGGCTTTCTACATAAATGAGTATGTCATCTATAAACAAAGGCAGGGGTTTTTTTCTTCCTTTCTAATCTGTATACTTTTAATTCAGTATTTTTTTTTGGTCTTATGGCTTAGCTAGAGTTTACAGGAACATTTTGAAAAGGAACAGTGAGCAAGAGGGACATCCTTGTACTTAGTCTTGGTGAAAAAGACTCAAGTTTCTTATTGAGTATGACATTAGCTATTGGCTTTTTTGCCCATCTTCTTTATTCCTAGAGGAAGTTTCCCTTCGTTCCTAGTTTACTATGAGTTGTTTTTTTTTTTTTTTTTTTAAGAAAAAAAAAAGAAGAAATGTTTCATTTTGTTAGATTCTTCTCCTACCTCTGCTGGTAGAATTGTATAGCTTTTCAGTCTTCTGGTATGATAGATTGTAGTTATTGACCTGTTCAGTTGACCAGTCTTATATTCTTAGGACCAATCTCATTTGATTATGGCTTACAGTTATTGTTTACATGCTGTTGAATTTAAGTGGCCTAGATTTAGTTGATAACATCATTGATAGTTGAAAAATATTAGTCTTCCATTCTCTTTTCATACATGCCTTTTAAACATTAGTATATGACTGGCTTCAGGGAGCCACTTAGGAAGTATGCGCTCAGCTGCTATGCTCTAAAACTGTAGAGAACGAACAATATAACATCATCTTTATATGGCTGGTAGGATTCACTTGTGAACCCGTTTGGGCCTTGTACTTTTTGTTTTGTAAGGTTTTCCATTACTGATTCGATTTCTTCACTGGCTATAGCCCATTCATAGTATTGGTATCTTTTTCTGAGTTTCTGCAGTGTGTGGCCTTCAAAACATTGGTTGTTATTATTACCTGGGCTAGCAGGTATTTGTATAGAAATAGTTGTCTGTGATTCTTTTTAAATTAACCATTTGTTGTCTGTGAGATCTGTAATGATATCCCATCTTTCATTATTGGTATTGGTGATTTATATCACCTCTCTTTTTAGACTTATTAATCATATGTGTCTATTCAAAGAGCTGGGGCTTTTGTTTGTTTTTTTCATTGATCTTTCTTTAATGATCTCCTAATTTTAATTTCTACTCTAATTCCAATCTTTTTCTTCTTTCTTCCTCCTCTGTGTTCTGCTTTTCTTGTAGAACTTTACTGTTCTTAGTGTCTAAAATGGAAACTCAGATAATTGCATTCACTCCTTAAACAGTCTCTCTGGTAAGCACTGTTTGGCTGCAACCTGAAACCTTTAACAATTTGTACTTTCTTTCCACTTAGTTCAAAATGTTTTTAAATTTCTATTGAGAGTTCTTCTATGTCCTGTGTGCTGCTAAAGAAGGATGCTTAATTTTTATGTAGTTTGAAATTTTCCAGTTGTCTTTTTGATATTGACTTCTAATTTAACTCCACTGTAGACTAAAAGTACACATTGTGTGACAGTTATCATCCATAGGATTTGGTCCATCTTGGTGAATGTCTCATGTGTATCTGAAAAGAGGGTGCACCCTGCTGTTACAGGAGGGCATACTTCCGGTCATGAACAGTTGATTGGCAGTGTTGGAATGAATCCTCTAGACTTATTGCTAATTTGTATTTTTTGCCCTTGCTTTATATTTCCACTTTTATTGCCAAGTTTTGTTCTTTTATTATTTTAATTTAATTGAAGATTTTTATATTATTCCATTTTCTGTTTTTAAAGTATTTATTTATATTCATTCATGTGTATGTCTATGCAGAATCTCATACATCCTCTGCCCATGGAGGCCAGAAGAGGCTGTTGGATCCCATGAAGCCTGAGTTGCAGGTAAAGAGCCCAATATGGGTGTTGGGGACTGAACTTGGATCCTCTGCAAGAGCAAGGCTGTCCTAAGCCACTGAGATCTCTCTCTAACCCCTTTCTCTCCTTTCTTACTGTATAGTTAGGTTTTATGCTTTTACTTTGTAGTAATTGTCCTAAAATTTGCACTGTGCATTTACAATTATCCCCCTTAAACAAGACTATTCTAATCTCAGAAACCACCACACCACCTCATAGGTTGTGTGGGTGCCTATGATAACTATGATCTTCCTAATTCTTCTTTCTTGCTTCTTATAGCATAATCTTTTTTTTCTTCTCTCTTCTTGCATGGTTGCTTGAAATTATAAATCAGGTATACAGCTTGCCGTTGGCGCTCACTGTTGATCTAGATGACCTCTAACCCAGCACTGATATGCTGTGCAAGTTTTAGACAGATTAATTAAGAGTAGACAGGAGGAGCTAGTCGAACTCCTTTGGGCTCCAAGGCTTTGACCTCTGGCCAGGGCCAGCCAACCTTTAGCAGGAAGTCCCACCCACCAGAGGGAGAAGCTGCCTGGGGAAGAGATGAGCTCTGCAGAAGTGGGCCATGGCACTGCCTCAAACACTTTCCAAAACAAATTCTAGCAATGCTGAGTCACTAAAGAATTATTTTTCAAGGCTACCGGTGCCCATGCCTGGGGCTCCTGTTAGATCTTTCCTGGCCAGTCTATACACGCTGATTGTTTCCTGGGCACTTTGATATTCCTGGCATAGTGTTTTTAAAGTGAATTTATTTCCATAAAGACATTAATTAGAGATGTTATTTGAGTAAAAGGACTCACTCTGGGTTTGGTTGTTGTTTTTTTACTTACCAATAATGAATTTTTTTTCCTTTGTCTTTTGGGGTGGCAAAACCAAATTTTCAAAAATGTCTACTCTCTGCTGGCTGTATGACTCTCTGCTAACCTGAAACAAACATCCATTTCACGGACCATGTGTGAACTCCAAAATCACCATAGTTTTTCCTTTCCCTTTGCTTATTATTTCTAAATCCTTGTCAGCTTGCCTCGTTGATCTTGGTCCTTCCCCTCCTCTGGACTCTGGCTCCATTACATACTTCCATTCTCCAGTGGCATCTCCTGCTGCTTCCCTTGTTCTTCCCCAGCATCCTACCTAGTATCCACCCAGGACCTGGCATCTCTTCTGTGTCTCTATGCCATCCACTCCGAGCCTTGCCTGTCATGCCAGCTTGGCCCTTCCTCTCAACTCCATGTGACTCTCCATCTGTCTGTTACCTTCATGTCTAGTGAGCATCTCACACCGAACCCTTGATGCCCCCTACTATTGTCCTGCCCCTCCGGAAGCTTCCCCTCTGTTCCTTAGAGCTGCACCATGGCCGTTGTTCAGGCCAATATCTTCTTCATCTGTGCCTCCTTCTTCTGGAACCCATCCCACTCGTTAGCAGCACCTGCTGGCCATCCTTCCTACAGAGGAAGACGGTCACTGCTGCCATCCTCCACTGCCACCATTTTGGTGCATAATGGACTCCTGGATGCTCCCCTGCTTCCAACTCTCACCATACAATAGGCAGGGTAAGCCTGCTGTAACGCGCCAGAGACGAACGAGTTCACCTCTCTGCTCTTATGGCGATCCCTGACTTGGACCTAAATGTCCTACAGGGACCTGACCTCTAGCCTGCTGTTTCGTTTTGCTTTTTCTTTATGAAATACATAAAAGACTTGTCATGGCAAATTATCTGCTCTGCCTTGTGCTTCCTAGAACACGAGGGTCTTGAAGGTAGAAGCTGTCTCTTTGGTTCAATGTCATTTCTCAGCAGTTAGAATGGTGTAACGATTCTGATAAATTAACGAGTAGCAGGTGTTCTGTAATGCGAGTCAAAGGACAAGGACCAAGGACAAGTGAGTGGTGAAATCAATTAACACATGACACATGCCTGCATGACGTTCTACTTTCAACCTTGGGAATCCAGGACTTAACCTCTTTACTAGGACTAAACATGGAGGAGAGGAGGCATTAATGAAAGAATGGTTTAATGGTTACTCTCCTTCTCGTGCCTGTGCATTTCTGCATCCAGTCCTATTTACTGATGGATGGGCTAAGCCGCAAGCACACACTCATGATCTCCCATAGGCTACCGTCTACCCAGAGTCCATGCCAATAAATGATGTTAGAGACGGATAGGGGTTATCTTAGTTAGGGTCGCTATTGCTGTGATAGAACACATGGCCAAAGCAACTGGAGGTGGAAAGGGCTTATTTGGGTCACACTTCCATGTCACTGTTCATCACTGAAGGAGTCAGGACAGGAACCCAAACCGAGCAGAAACTTGGGAGTAGTGGCTGATGCAGAAGCTCAGAGGAGTGCTGCTTACTGACTTGCTCCTTATTGATTTGCTCAGCTTCCCTGAGAATCCAGGAGCACCAGCCCAGGGGTGATCTCATCCACAATGGCCTGGGACCTCCCACATCCATCACTAATTAAGAGAATGCCTTGTAGGCCTATCTATCAGCCCCTAGGTTACGGAATCATTTTCTTGACTGTGGGTCCATGGTTTCCATTGACTGTATCAAGTTGTATCAAGTTGATACAAAACGATCCAGGACGTGGACAGAGGCTGAAGGGTTTCTGAGCACCATGAAAAGATGAGAAAGCCATGAGAGACCAAGAAGGTTTTGTCTGTGGGCTTGCAAATGAGATTGGTCCTGGAAGGATAAAAAAGAAATTCTACGTGATGGCAAAGATAAAAGAGAATCTGAGGAAACAGAATAGGAGAGACAGAAGACAGCAGTGCACTGCTGAGGGACGCCCAGGCATCGATACATCCCGAGTCCAGAACAAAAGTCAAAGTTAGCTCTGAGACACAAAGCTAGAGAGGCCAGCAAGGGAGGCTAGCAAAGGGCTTGCCTACAGGATGGAGGCATGCTCATGTTCTCCAGCAATGTGAAGGATTAAGTAGATTACAAGGGCAAGGAAGGAATGCCATGTAAACCCATGAGTGGGAAGGGAGCAGACCTATGTGTGGGGTCCTGTCCGGTCTGGAAGCAGAAGCAGTGCCCACGCTCCTAGTGTCAAGCTGGTGGTAGAAAGGGATCAGGAAGTGACATGGCATCCTTTGGGACACAAATGGGAGAGCCAGGCGGACAGGAAGGATGAGGCTTTCCTGAGAGAGGAACAAGAGGTTTCAAAGTCAGAGTGTGAAAAGGTGCGGGGCACAGCTGAGTTCCCACCGCCCACATTAATACTCTGTCCTGAACCCTGAAGGGGCCGCCCAGATCCTTTCACTACTCCATATTGCAGAACCCTCCTTCTACTTGATCTCCTTTGTGGAGCCAGAGAAAAGCTCGAGGGCATCTTTGAGTGTGTCCAATCTGCCTTTTGACTCCCTTCTCAAATATCCTCAACAGTAGGAAAGAGAGCATGAACAATTAATTTTTTTTGACACTGCCCTTTATATCCTTTTTAAAAAAAAAAAAAAAAAAAGCTTACATTTGCATTCTGAGCAGCAACAACAAAAAATACTAGCATTTGTTTTCATGTAAAAACTCAAATTTTTCTTCAAAAAATTTCTGTCATGTTGAGCTTCCATCCGAAGCTGCATCATCTCTGTTCCCTGCTACCTTACCAATGCCACACCCTCAGGCATGGCAGGACCTCAAGGAGCCCCCTTACAAATATATGAGGACCCAGGGGTCAATGAGAGGTGATGCCTGCCCAGATTATAGCTAGGGAGGTACAGAGAAGCCTGACCTTGGGTTGCAGCTCTTCCTGGAACCAGTGCTGGGCTCTGCCTATACCTGGACCCAGACACTGCAAATGCCTTCTTTCCTGCTGATTCTTATCTTCCTTCTGGTATCCTGATTCCACTGGCATTGTCCTGCCCTGGCTTCTCTATTCTTCCCATTCCAGATCCAGGGGCTCAGAGGTAGAGGGGACTGAAAGATGGGGTCCTACAGGGACAGAAAGTCACGTGGATGAGAGCAGGGCACAGCCTGCTTGCCAGACTCTGTGCTGAAGCATCTTGGCTCGTGCTTGCGAAGAGTGGTCCCTGGCAGCCTCAGAAACAAACTAAGGGTTATGAGGGCTTTCGGGGATGTTCATCATTAATTGTGTCTTTGCCTCCTGAAGGCACTCAGATCTTCCTAAGATCTGCCTGCAGTAGAACAGAGGAACCAACTGTCCTGCCCTGTCCTAGAAAAGCCTCCAGTGCCTGTCCATCATCTGTGTCTCCAGCAGCACCACCCCCACCCTGAGTGGACATATCCAGACTTCCCTCCCACAAGGCAGAGAGCTGCTGTTTGGAAAAAAACAGAGTCATTCTGCAGTCCCCTGAGCCAGGCCACTGCAGTAAGAATGGATAAGAAGCTTGTAGTCAATCTGTCTTCAAAATAAACCTGAGGTGGGCATTCCCCGTGCCTAAAATCTGTCGGCAGCTACTACTGTTCCCAGGATAAAAACATCTCCCTGAAAGGAAGATTAGGGGCTCCATCTGCCCAACTTTCTCATTCGAGACTCCACCTGCTCCTCTCTAATCGCTCTGCCCATCCCAGCCTCAGAGGTCCTAACCATTTCTCCTGAGAGCTGATAGTTTGGTTGTAGGTTCTCAGAGCCCAGGACGTTCACTCACAACCATCAAAATCAAAGACTCACATTTATGTAAACCTTTGGGCTGTGTGTCCCTCCCTCACACATAGCTGCCTGAGCCTCGTGGGTGGGGTCCACACAGGGCTGGCTCATCTTCAGAGCCTCTTCGTTGAACAGGCTGCCTAGAGTGTAGTCGATGCTTTTGTTGACTCAAAAATGCAGCTATCAACTAAAAAGAGAGTGTCTTCTGAAGCCAAATACGAGGCACCATTACCCAAGAGGACAATTTAGATTACTCCAAATTCCATGGTCTATCATGATAACAGGCCAGGGAAGGGTTTATAGTAACAAAACAAGAAAGTCATATTTTAAAAACCCATTATTAAATACAGTGGCAGAAACATCATATAGGTAGCTTACAGCAAAGGAGGGAAATCTCAGCCATGGACCTTGGATGACGTCTGGGGGCATTTTTAGCCTTTTAGTTGATGGAATACAGGATTCTGTTTCAACGTTCCAAATGATTTTCCTAATGAATAGTCACCAAGATGTTAGGTCATATACAGAGCAGGCCAATGAATGGCTGCTAACGGAGGCTAAAGATTAATCCAAGATAATTTGACTCTATGCTTGCAATATCTCCACTTCTACTCAATACTGAAGGTCTCACCAGTCAATCAGCCTTGCAGAAGGCTCAGTGGAAGGTGTGGTTCTTTCCAGAAACTTTTGTTCAGGCTTTAAAAGAAAAAAAAAATGCTTAACTGATAAACTAGATAATGAATAAATATAAAACTGAAGATTCGAAAATTTTCAATGAAGAACTGGTGAATGAATAAACACAGCTGCCATTGGTTCAGGAAGGTCATGTGACCCAGGACCCAACTGCCATTGGTTCAGGAAGGTCATGTGACCCAGGACCCAGCTGCCATTGGTTTAGGAAGGTCATGGGACTCAGGACTAAGTTGCAATTTGGTTCAGGAAGGCCACGGACCGAGGACTCAGCTGCCATTGGTTCAGAAAGGTCATAGGACCCAGGACCCAGCTCTCTGGTCGAGGGATGCACTAGGGAGCATGTGCTCTGGGTGAGCAGTACTTGGTAGCACTACTTCATGTTGTTTTCTGTTATGTCATCCATGCCTCCCCGCCCCCATGAGTGACACTGCTAGAAACTCTCCTGGAACTCCACTTCTCCTATTGTGTCCCTTTATTTCTCGTACCAGAAAACCCTGTTTACCTCTTTCCAAGACATATTAAATTCTATCAGATTCGTAAAACCAACAACAAGCTATCATAAAAGGAACTTTAAGAGATATACTTTGGAGACTGATAACATAGCTCAATTGGTAGAGTGCTTGACTCGCATGCACAACACCCTGGTTGCATCCCCAGCACCAAATAAAACAGGTGTGGCGGTTCACAGCTATAGTCCCAGCTTGTGGGAAGTAGATGCAGGAGGATCAGAAGTGTAAGGTTTTTCCTGGATACCGTTTGAGGCCTGGTTGGACTCTATTGTGGATTGAATGAGAATAGCTCCTATGGGCTAATATATTTGAATGTTTGACTCCTGGTTGGTAGACTATTTAATCCTTATTAGGAGGTTGGCCTTATTAGAGAAGATCTGCCATTGAGGGTGGGTTTGAGATTTCAAAAGGCCATACCGGGCCCACTCTCCTCCGTCTCTCTGTCTTTCTGTCTCCTGCCTGCAGTTGACAATGTAAGCTCTCAGCTACTCCTCTAGTGTGCCATACCGGCCTGCCTGCAGCCCTGCTCCCCACCACGATGGCTGCGAGCTAACAATCTGAAAGTGTAAGCAAGCCCCAAGTTAGATGTTTCCTTCTGCCAGCTGCCTTGGTCATGGTGTCTCTTCACAGCAATAGAACAGTAACTAAGACAGAGCCTTTCCCAAAAATTTAAAAAAAAAAAATGTAAAGCATATACTTTGGGGAGGAAGAGAGAATTGTCTTAGAAAGAAAAATTAATATGATAAAGAAACAAACAGTATCAAAAAGAGTGAAGTTGTAGGGATAAATTTGATCAAGGAAATGAAGGCCTTCACACTGAAGACTATAAAACATTAATGAGAGCAACTAAAGACATAAACAGGAAGCTATTGCAGACGCTGAGACTGGAAGAAGTAATGCTGTGGTCCCTATCAAAATCCCAATCAAGTTCTTCAAGATAGGAAAAAAAAAAAGCCAAAAACAAAAAAGAACTCACGTGGAAGGAAAAAGAGCCCTGGTCGTTGGAAGTGACAGCATGCAGAAAAAAGCTGAAGGTATCACCATTCTTGGCTTCAAAATATATTACAAAGCTATAGTAATCAAAATTATATGCTACTATCAAAGAAAAATGGACCAATGGAACAGTCTAGAAATGCCAGAAGCAAACAGTTCATACACAGTCAACTAGTTTTCAATAAAGTCACCAAAAATTACAGAGGTAGACAACTCTAGTGATCTCATCTGATAGATATCAGTTCTTCATCAGGGTAATCTCAGCTGATATATCCACTGTGGAAACTGTATAGAGCTGCCTCAAAATTTGAAAAACAGAATTTCCATGTGATCCAGCAACCCCATTACTAAGTGCACAGTGAAAGGGGAGCTGCTGTCTCCCAGGTCCACTCTGGCATTATTCAGTCAATGCACAATCTTACAAAGGATGAACAGTACAAGCAGAGCTATATTGGTCTGTGTTTTGGGGCAAGTGGAACCGTATCACCAGACAAAAACTGGGAAGGTTGAGTGGATTCAGAAACCCCAGTAAATCCCAACTGAGAACGATAGGCATTTCAACTAACCCTGAGCCGGTCCTGTCCTAGAGCATGTGACCACAACACCCAACATGGGGACTGTGACAGATAGCACAGAGCACAGAGTTCTCCATGCTAATTAAATATCTAGATGGGCCCTGAGGGTTTATCCAATAAGCCTCCCCTCTCAGACATTCCTTCCTGCAAAAGATATTTGACCTCTGGTCCTCCCTGAGTAAGTTGTATATACCCATCTTCCACAATGAACAATGAATAAACAGTTTGGACAAGCAAAGACTATCTCTCTCATCAAGAACTGCCATAGAGAGCCAGGCGTGGCGGTGCACACTTTTAATCCCAGCACTCAGGAGGCAGAGGCAAGCAATTTTCTGAGTTCGAGGCCAGCCTGGTCTACAAAGTGGGTTCCAGGACAACTGGAGCTATACAGAGAAACCCTGTCTTGAAAAACAAAAACAAAACAAAAACAAAAAAGAACTACCGTAGAGGGAAGCCGTCACCATACAGAGCCTAAGCTGCAGAAGGCCCCTCTGCCCTCTGGACTCAGACACTCAGTTGAGCTAAGCTGGAATCTATGTGCTTTGGGAACACCTACCTCCTTGGTCTCAGCCTGCTCTGCCATCCTTCCCCACCCCACCCCACCCCACCCGGACTGGGGCCCCCATCTTAGGCTATACTCCACTACCTTTCACCCCGATGGCAATGGTGGTAAGGACCGAATATAACCCAGCACTCTTCTGTTTAGTCTGCCCAAGAGGTGTTCATACACCCAGCAGGAAGGCAGAAAGCAGAACCACACTATATGTGCACTATTATGCCAGGAACACAGCCATTTTCACTACTGCTGTTCTGGAATGGCTGCTTCTAGCCTCCCCTGCCCTCTACCCCTAGTGAATGGTAGAAAGTTATTCAGCCTTGAAAAAGAGGAGTGCAAGGGCTGGGGAGGTGTTTCTGTAACTGAAACGATTGCCCTGCAAGCATGATGACCTGAACTCCAATCCCCACATCTCACTCAGAGCCTGGTGCAGCAGTCAGACACCTATGGACTCTCCATGCTGTTTTGTCAAGATGGCATGTGGAAACAAAAGGATGCTGGAGCCCACAGGCCCTGCTACCCTGGCCTGTACAACATAAACAGTAAAAGACCCTGTCAAACAAGGAGCAAGGCAAGGCAAAGCCAACACCTGAGTGGACACCCTCATTCTACAAACACATATACATTAAGATTGTGTGTGTGTGTGTGTGTGTGTGTGTGTGTGTGTGTGTGTGTGTGAAATCCTTGCAACTTGTGAAAATATGAATGAGATTGAAGGGCATAATAACGTTATGTGATAAAAGCCAGTCTCCACAACACAATCATTACCTGCTTCACATCCATACAGCATCTAAAACAATTGAACTCACAGGAACTCATAGAGGAGAGTAGTTATAAACGCTCTGGAGCTGGGGACCCATAAAGCTGTTGGTCACTGGGCACAGATTTGTAACCCTCCTGCCTGGTATTTCTGCCACTGTATTTTAAAACTGTCTTTATGGCCTTCGCATCCTATTACCGTGAACCCTCCATCAGATGCTTACTTACCATGATGGACCATGGAATTTGAAGGAATTTAAATTGTCTTCCTGGGTCATGGTGCCTCATATTTAGCTTCAGAATAAACTGTCTCTTTGAGTTGGGAATTGTGCTTTTGAATCAACAAACACATCTATATGCCAGGCAACGTGTTAGGTGAGCATTCTGTAAAACCAAACAAACTCTGCATGGACTCCATCCAAGAGGCCTTTTTACATATCGGGGAGCTGATGTTTAAATAATGTTAATGTTTAACATGAGTGATAATGTTAATTATTACGACTATTAATTGATAATAATCACGACACATTACACAGACTAGGGGAAAATAACTTGAATCTTGTATGAACTAGTAAAGAAGCACCAAATCCATAAACCAAATCTGGCAGAATTACAAGGGAGGATTGACAACTTGTTTTGTTTTCTTCAGAGTAGTAGAAGGTTTGACATGTTTATGTGAAACTTACACATCAAAGAGATTAAAACTTACAAAGGACACAGAGAATCTGACAGCACAATGACACCTTGGTATTTTTGCTTCTGTTTTTAGACAGGGCGTCTCTGTGTATCCCAGGCTGACCTGGAACTCACTGTGTACCCCAGATTCTTACCCAACTCTCAAGCATCCCAAGTGCTGAAATTACAGTGTGGGCCAAATTTCCCATTGACCATTGTCAGAGGTGCAGCAACTGTCACCCATGCATAGAGATAGCAGTACAGGAGTCCTTCAAATCAAAGCGGGGGACAGCACCACTGGATGTTTTCTTGTCTTCTTGGAATTCTGCCTCAAATGGGATTTCCTTGTCTCTCTTTCGATGGGAAAGGTTTCTACCACATGCTGTCCACTGGAAAGTGAGACACTGCATAGGGCCAAAAAGGTACATATATTTTTAACAGCTATACCAAGTAATTTAGAGGAAACAAAAATATTCCTTGGAGCCAATCCTAAACAGCACTATAAAACCAAGAGCCTCCAGAATGTCCCCAATGCCCCCAGATTCACAGTGACAGAACACTATGGTACAATGCAGAGTGGCAGGAAGCAGAGTGTGGAGAGCTAAAGAAAGCATGTCCTCTTTGTTGGTGATACACAGAGAGAGACAGACAGACAAACAGACAGAAAGAGACCCAAAGGGGTAAAGGTCAGGTCATTCCAGATAGGTTCTGTCTTTAGTACCTGGCTGCCTCCGTCAGCGGTTGGTTTCAGGTAAGTTACAGTCTATATTTCTCACCCCCGGGCTGTCTAACTCCCCCAATCCTGTTTCTTTGCAAAGGAAAACTGCTAGTTATTTCTCACTTGCAGGGTTGAGTTTTGAGGACATGGATCAGTAGGTGGATTTTAAATCGGATCTACATCCTGGCACTTCTTTATCCTGAAATATAACACTTGCTGTCCTTTATTTATTGGACTTCCTGACTATGTAAGACATTTTAATTACAGTGCCATCATAGACTATGTTAGATATGGCTCTTCTTCTGGTTAAAAATAGTGTGTGCAATGCGGCTGGCTTCAGAGATGCTGCATCTGGGCAGATGACACTGTCAGGGAGATGTGAACCAGGGAAAAGAAATACATCTGCTGATCATTGCAACCCACTGTATAACCCTTATAGCTGCACTGCTCAAGTCAAGACAGTAGTGATGAGTCGCACGTTCTCCCTCTGGCTTCAGAAAATGAGTGTGTTTAACCGAGGATTCTCACCTAAGGCTGTGTGCCACGCAGAGGCTGCTGTAAGCACCGGAATTGTGGAGAAGCTCCAGACTGCAGAAAGCAGGAGTCTGGGCAGAAGTCTGGCCTCGGCTTGTTCCGGGAACCGCCTCTCCCCAAAGCTCTTCTGTTATTCCTTCACAGCCAAGGTTCCATTGGTTGGGCTCAGTTCATGGGGGAACTTACTAGATGACCAACCTTAAAACACTAACAATTTATAGATCTGGAAAGTTCGTGCTCTGCCCGTATATGTGGCTCTTTATAGTTGTGCTTTAAGGCACATTCAAGATGTCTGGATCATGTACAAACCTGCACTGATAAATCTCTGAAGAGAAAATACTATCTGCCTTTTCCTTTTGAGATTAAATTAAGAGCAGCCTTTAAAATACCTGCTTTACAGACCAGCACTACCCACTTTCTATTTTCCCTTTGGTCATTTTTAATAGTGGACTGCCTTTAGCTAGTCTCTAGTGTTAATTCAGATATAAAACCTCCACCCTGGAAGAAACCAGGAGGACTACTCTTTAAAACAGCATCCATGACAGGATTTCTTTCTAGATTAAGCAAAAAAAGAAAAAAATACTAAATGTTTACTATAAAAATATTGTTGAAAACAGAAAAATAGGAACAGTAAATATGCCACCCATAATCTTTCGATTTCTGTCTTCTTATCTGGGCACTAACAATTAAGATTAAATCATCTGTATGCATTTGTGCATATGAAACAACCTAAAATTTTTCATTGTGTATGATAGCCATTTTTCATACTATTAAATATTGCCTGGAATGCACCTTTTCATAGCTATATACTACTGCATCATATGAATGCACATTAATGTTTAGGGCAGACCCTAAGTACATGTTAGTCTGCTACACACTCCCACCATGATGAGCTCCCTTTCCACAGACCCAATAGCAACAGGACCAACCCACAATGGATGAATGAAATGTCTTATATTATTCATTAGTATAAATCCCCAAACTATAATTGCCTTTGTATGAAGAACCAACTTTGCATTCTTGACTATGTGTATTAATTATTTAATATACTACTGAGTTCAGTTTTCCAGCACTTTATTTTATTTGCAGTGTCTACATCTGTTGATGGGCTGTTCCTAAAGCCCACAAGGAATGCTGCACACAAAATGACTGAGTTCCACATCAAGGAGAGAGCCGACTCAGGGAAGGCGATCCGATCCGATGGCCTCAGGACCTACAGGGAAGCAGTCTCAGTAGCACGTGCATTAATACGGTGATTGATGCAGGTCCTATGAAGAATGCAAAACCAAAGTTATCCGATTGGCACTGGGATTAGAACAACTGTTCCATTATTGTATGCAAACTCCTGCTATAAATAACCTGACAGTATCCATCTGCATGGGATGCAGGGAAGGAGGAAACATGCAAAGTGAAGACCAAAATAGACCTGGGATCCATCTGGTGCACCCTTTCCACGGAGCCCCAAACAGATGGTCCAAATTCCCAAGATATACCTGCCTAATGCCATGGGTGGGGGCAGTGTAGGGGGGCTGGGGTAAGGATTTCTTTCAGCAAATGGCCACTCCAAAGAGAAAAAAGAAAAGAAAGAAAGAAAAGAAAATCCAGCCACTAGTCTCTTGAACATCTGACATGTTCCAGACACTGTTCTGGAACCCAAGAATCCAATCATAAAGATGAAAGACAAGTTCCCCGAGTTCATGTTCTAGAGGAAGCTATTAATTTCCCTTCCCATTTTGCCAGTTTTTCTTCCTCCCTGGCCTTCTGGCTTTTCTCTGTCTCCTAGTCACATCGCTCAGACAGAGTGGCCTGCCTTTCACTATACTGGGGGCTTGAGTTAATGTCCTCAAAGGCCCAGCTATTGAAAGTCCACACAACTTTTGTTGGCCATGTCATTACTGATGTCAGGGTTTTAGCCTTGACTGCGGTGGTGTCATATTGGATGGAGAGCAGGTTTGGTGGTGTGGGACAGTTGCCAGAACTTGCTCATGGATTGTGCCGCCTTTGAAACCTGTCGAAGAGTGTGACCCCAGTAGATACTACAGATTTAAGCACTATAGCGACGTGGGCTGTCCTGAATAAACCTTTATACTTGAACACAGACACTGCAAGTGGACGTTAGCGCATGCGCTCTGTGGTATGCAGACGCCAGGCTGGAGGCTAGCTGGTCAGGACAGCGAGGGTCAGTGGAGCAGCTGTCTGACGGTGGGTTTTGATATGCTAGAGTTACAGACTGAAATGTGTGGCAGTCAGCATCAGCAGCCTTAAGGTGGTTGTGACCTTCCTGTGCTTGGGGATCTTAGTGGCTTCCTTTCTTTGTCAGAGGTAGTGCTGGAGCTCCGGAGTGAGTGAGGAAGCTAAAACCTGGGGTGCAATGAAAGCCTCACATCTTCTGTCCCGGTGTCTCCCCATCCGAAGGGCCAAGTCACTCTGGGTGCCCTGATCAGTTCTCGTGTTTGTGTTTTTAGAAAAAAAAAACTGCTAATAAATAGTGGATGTTTGGGCTGGAGAGATGGCTCAGCCGTTAAAGGCTAGGCTCACAATCAAAAATAAATAGTGGATGTTTTGGAGAAGCGAAGAGG